>JAKSZP010000433.1:0-79923 GCA_022478985.1 Massospora cicadina | reverse complement strand
ATTTCTGGACGCCGTGTTTCTGGCTCCCCCCCATGAGAGGCGATACCCAGCTACCTGGCCCCAAACCCTCGGATGTAAGGTTGGATTAGCCGCACATTCTGGTTCACTAAGCACCACATTTGGGACAATCTACTCTTCCCAATGGGGATTCAAATGGTTCAGATTTTAGAAACTTCACACTAGTTTCAATCTCACCCGTCCCATTTAAACCCCGTAATTGGCACTTTATCTTCATATTCTGAAAACGACCAATTTACCAATCAGCCAGTGAGCTTTGCCCACGAAATCACAGCAAATACTCAGGCTGAATTTACCCAAATAGATTGGGATGGTGATGAAACATCGCCCTCCTCCCAATTGGCTGGAGTTAATTCCAATCTGGATGGGCCTCCCCAATTTATCAAGGCCCAACAATCACCTGGCCCCCAAACCCTCGGATGTAAGGTTGGATTAGCCGCACATTCTGGTTCACTAAGCACCAAATTGGGACAATCTACTCTTCCCAATGGGGATTCAAATGGTTCGGATTTTGGAACTTCACACCAGTTCCAATCTCACCCGTCCCATTTAAACCCCGTAATTGGCACTTCTCAAGTCGGCACTTTATTTCCATATGCTGAAAACGACCAATTCACCAATCAGCCAGCATGTTTTGCCCATGAAATCACAGCAAATACTCGGGCTGAAATTACCCAAATAGATGGGATGGTGATGAAACATCGCCCTCCTCCCAATTGGCTGGAGTTATTCCAATCTGGATGGGCCTCCCCAATGCAGTGAGGCCCAACAATCCTCCCCTCAATTCAATATGACGCCATCAACTGCTGTAACATTCCAGCAACAGGGGAACTCTGCAAACTTGTTCAAACCTTCAGCTCGCATTCAACCCATGATTGCAGCCCAAAGCAAACACAAACATACCAAAGGAGCCACTGGGGCGTGGCAAACACCTCTGGCACCAACGCTACCCAAAGTTGATCCCCGTAAAGTGGCGTTTATTGCTGACTTTAAGAAGAAATGGGCCGAAACTAGAGCGCAAAAAGCTCTACCTCGCTCAACCCTCTCCCACGCAATTCGCCTTTATTATGGGCATAAACCTGTTGAATTCTATATGGATGATTACTTCTCATACTTTGCAGCGATCGCGGAGACATTCCCAATTAGCAACACCATCCATGAATCAGTGGAGGGCCACTACATCGATGTGAACTTCACTGAAGCTGCCCTTGCTGACCATGCTGCCACCCTCCAGGTCATTATTCCGCGTGGATCTCTTTGCATCTCCCACACACGATCTCACCTGGAGAAAATTTCATGGGTTACTTTTTCCAACCTACCAACGACTGTTAATCTGAGTCTCTTAAACTGGCGCTCCATCGTGGTTTAATGGAGTTTGGGTATGTTCTTTTAGTGGACTTTAGCATCCCCTCCTACTATGCTCCCACTTAAAGAGCTCGCACTGCTAGGGCGTCATTCATCCCCTCCCCCACTGTATCCCGCAACATTGAGGTTATTCCTCATATGGCGGTAGTTGGGGCATGCCCTGAGATCTTTTTTGTTGACCCTGATCAGGCGCGCCCATGGTGTTCATGGTGTAACGCCTTTGGACACCTGTATAGTGGCTGCACAGCTCGAAAACAAGCCCTCTTAGCCACCACCCAGGGGCCTAAACCAGGACAAAAACGATCCCACGTGGCCGCAGCAGCAATTCCACAACCCACACAATGGGTTCCTGTTCAAGAACTGTCCCCTGAGGCCTTACGCCTAGCAGTTGAAACAGCTAACCCCACTATTGGTATGGGATACCTTCGCGCTCATGCCCCCTTCCAATGGGCACCCCCTCCAATCTCCCAGAGTCAACTCCCTCTCTCACCAAGCGCAAGGCATCTCCCATAGGGCGCCCCTCGTCAGCCACCCCCACTCAGGGCTCCGCGGCACCCCCACTAACCTCCACCAGCGATTTATCACATCAACCCTCAGCTCCCAATGGAGCTATGCCCACCAGCATGGACTGGCAACCCGCGGCCTGCGGTAGAAGTGCCATCTCAAAGAGTCCTACCCCAACCCCACAGTCCATTTTGCGCGGCTCCTTTGCAGTGTTGGAGGAAGTGAATATGGACTCAGACTCATCAAATGGGGACACCGCGGAGGTCGCTATTGAGCACCCTCAGGTCCTTTCCCTGCAACAGAGCGGGGGCAGCATCCTAGGCTGGCTTACTGGGTCCTCCGCCCCCCACCCTCTCCTTCCCCTCAGAACCCTCGGCGCTCCTCACGGATTGCAGCTAATAGTCAAGCTAAAGGACTCAAAACTAGCCGCCTCACAGCAGCAGGTTTAAGCGCTGGCAACCCCCCAGGACATCGAGGGGAACAGCTATGAGTCCCCATGGCAGCACCCTGGCCCTGCAATCCATCAACGCAAATGGTTTGCGGGACTTTAAGCGGAGAGCCCGCCTCCTCCGCAACTTCAGGTCAGCACAAATTGACATCGCTACTGTCCAGGAGCCCCATATCCTCCCCCATGAACAATCTGCATGGAATGAACAGTTTAAAGGCAACTCCTTCTGGACAAACCATGCCGCCCTTATTGTTTTGTATCCCTGAGTTAAAACCCATTCTTTTTCACAATATCTAGGTTACTGCCTCATACTGGCCAAACTCACCACTCCTGACTTCTCTTTCTTCACTGCAAGCATCTACCTGCCTAATGCAGGTCAGGAGCAAAACTGGCTTCTGGAAGAGCTCTTCCAACTCAATCTCCCACGGAATACAGTCCCCTTGGGAGATTTTAACACAACCATAAGTCGCGTCCATGACTCTTACCCCCCTGCATCAAAGGAACGCCCTGGATCAAGTCGCCTCCAGGATTTCCTTCGCCTGAGTGGCTTTATAGATGCGCTTCCATCCTCCGCGTCTGGCCTAGGTTGCATGACTAGGAATCAGTATGATGGAGGAGCTTTCCAGTCAGCGTCACGCATAGATATGGCACTGATTGGCCCCCTGCTAATTGGCCGCGTCTCCTCTCCCATCTCTCATGACAACCATCTTAGTGATCACAGGTCACTCACCGTTGTCCTCACCACCACGCTTAGACCATCGCGTAGGTTCTGGCCTAGGGTTGCCCCAGCTCTTCTCAACAACCCCATACTAAGGAGAAGCTGTCTATGACCATCCGGGAGACTCTCACCTCTCCCCCACCCCACCTGCTTGACCACAAGGCTAGATGGGCGGTGACCAAGGAGGGCATCACCCGCGTTGCTTACAACTGTGCCAAAGCCCAGATGACCGCAGCTCGCACCAGAGTTAAAAGGGCGGAAGCCAGAATCAGATATCTGGAGCGAAACTGCCATCCTTCGCCCTCTCCCAGATAGTTGGAAGACTTGGAAGCGTCGCAGGAAGTACTCCGCTTGGAGCTCACACTGCAGGAAGAACGGGCAGCAAACTTTATAACATCTCATTACTATGCTCAATGGGAACGCCCCACCCGCTTCTTCTTTCAGAAACAGAAATCCCGGTCAACAGTGCAGGATATTACTGCACTGAAGATTGGCACTACAACCACTTCGGATAAGGAGGAAGTCACGCAGGAACTACACCGCTTCTTCTCCAGCCTCTTCCATGCCACCCAGGTGGACCCATCAGACATCCAAGACTTCCTATGGCGGGCTTCAGAGCCGCCCATTGACCCACAGGTTGATGAGGCTCTACTGGCGCCTATTTCCATCCAGAAGGTGATGGAAACCCTTTTGAAATCCCCACGGCTTAAAGCCCCAGGCCCAGACAGAATACCCTTCAAGGTGTACCTTCTGGAACCTGCGGTGATAGCCAGAACCCTCCGCGACCTCTTCGCTGCACTCTTGGTGAATGGCGAGATCCTCCCCAACTCCAGAGGCTCAATCATAACCCTCATTCACAAGAAGTCAGACCGTGAGAACCTGGCGAACTGGCGCCCCATAGCGTTAATCAACACAGACCACAAGCTCTTCAAGAAGCTTCTGGCCAACCGCATCACCAAATGGGTGTCACCTCGCCTCTCCCCATCCCAGCACGGTTTTATTCCGGGAGGTCATTATGGGACAGCTATAATGACCTTCACGTGACTTTGGCTGCTAACTCTCGTAAGGTGAATGCTTTGTGGCTCTCCTGGATATAGAGAAAGAATATGATTGGGTGGCCTGGAAGTATATTGATGCTTCCCTGGCCCGCTTCCATCTCCCCCCCCGCAGCTAGGCGCTGGATATCAGCGCTCTATGATCAGCTCCACACCAGAGTCCTGGCGCCAATGGGATTTACAGTGGCAGTACCAGTTGGACAAGGTCTCCAGCAAGGGGACCCCCTGAGCCCTATCCTTTTTAACATCACCCTCGACCCCCTCTTGGCCTCCTTACAGGACAAGCTAACAGGGATTCTGGTCCCAGGTAAAGCCCCCACCCGCACCATGGCATTTTCAGATGATACCGCCATTGCATTTGGCTGCCCTGGGGATGTTGCCCTCGCTGCTGTGACCATTGAGAGGTACACCAAGGCGTCCAACGCCATGGTCAACACCTCTAAGACAACAGTTGTACAGGTCGGCTCCCCCACCTTCCCCCCCACCATTTGGTATTGAACCTGTGCGCGTTACCTTACGTCACCTGGACGTTCTCACCAACCAACAAGGAGTTGCGCTAAAAGACAATGTGGACTTGCTCCTCGCAGCAGTTAACTCCAGGATTGCCAGCTGGAACTGGCGGCACATTACCCCCAGGGTCGAGCTCTGATGGCCAATGTGTTCCTCCTCTCCAAAGTCTGGTTCCTAGCGCACGTCTGCCTATTCACAGATGCCTTTTATACGCGGCTCAATGTACTCCTCCGCTGTTGGATCTGGGGCTCAAACCATCCACCAATGGCCCTCTCAACCATTGCCTGACCCTGCAATGAAGGGGGCCTAGGGCTCTTGAACACGCGATCCCACGCCACCACAATCTTTCTGAAGTTCCTATGGCCGATTGTCTGCTGGAACGCGACCCCCATGCCCCAATGGGCGCCCGCCCTCCGCCAGTCAGTGTCAGCAGCTCTGGGTCTTCCTAGAGCATCTCTGACCTCATTAGGGGGAGTGGCTCACAAACCACCCAGGCCATCGCCTGAAACCATCCTCATCCCCCTACTGGAACCAGTCTCTCCTTGCCCTGAAACGAGTAGGCGCGGGGATCCACCATGCCTTCCCATACAGAAGGGAAGGTCCTGGCCTTAGCCCATCGCCATGCAATTGTGCACAATGAACAAGTTGTCACAACTCGCCTCAACCCCCAAGATTATCCTCCCATCCGCCCAAGACTCCTTTAGCTCCTCCCTCCATGAGATTCGACCTTAAGGAGTTGTGGAAGGACGTCTATTACCCCAACCTGTCAGCAAAGGTGTCCAACACCTTATGGAGGGTGCTCCACTGTTCATACAGGACAGGGGACTGGACTAGCTCTGCCTTCCAGCACCGAAGCTGCCCCACTGTGCAGAGCCTATTGACTCCCACCTCCATCATTTTTTCACCTGTCGAGGTGTCGCCACATTTTGGCCAAAGGCCCGCGCGCTCCTCCATGCTCAGCCCTGGTCTGGACACCCTGTGCAAGACCTCATGTTTGAGCAGACATTGCCTGGTTGCCACCAACCCCTCCGTGTCCTCACCTATTCCACAGCCATCTGGACCATCCATAACTCCTTCCTTCATGCTGACTTTGACCAGCAGGTGTGGACCTTTCCACACATGATCACCCACTTTCAGGTACACTTTGAGAAGGCCCTGAAGGTCTGCACTATGTCGCCAACCCTCCCCCACTCAGTTGTCACTGCAGCATGGCTCTGGCGCGCAAACCCCCTCCCTTTCTTGATGCCTCCTCCCTCCCCTTCCCTCGCCTCAGGCTCTTAGGAGCCCAGGCGTAATTCAATAAACATCGATGAATCCCCCCATTGGGTTGGGACCATCTAGTACTAAAAAAAAAGGAGAAAAATTTGGGTCATGTATATAATTGAGTCCATGCTAAATTCCTAAGGAAGTTTAAAAAGCGGCCTGATTAGAAGAGAAGAATTTTAATATAATTATATATAATTACTTGAAGGTAATAGTTATGAGAAAGAATAATAATAATATGAAGAAATATATATATAAGAGTGGCAAAAAAATTATTGTCTATATACATAGTAAAAAAAAGTGAATAAAATTTTATATTCCAAGTAATAAGAAAATTATAATTTTAATAGATAAAATGAATTTTATTCCTCAGCTTTTAGGGGGAGGCGACTTGGAACCCAAACCTTCATCTTCGCATGCCAATTTGGCCCAATCTAGTTGCTGGGCAACAAGAAAAAGGGCCATAACGGCATAGAGCCAGATGCACCGCACACTCGTTGAAGATGACTCCCAGCAAACAATGGGGAGAGGAGGCATAAAACCATTTATAGTTACCCAATTGAGCCTGCAATCGGGTGGGAAACATGCGCCCAAGAGAAGACAGTCAACTAGGAAATCAGTTTGATACTGATAAATTTCTGGGGTTGACAATCTAACACAATAAACCTGGGTTTTCCACCACTCGATTAGAGGGGGAACATGCAACAAATGATTTTAAGGCATCCAGTTGGGGAAAAGGCACATAAGATGGCCAACTATGGCCATCCTAGGGAGGTATTCATCAGCGTTATCCTGATTAAGGGCCGCAAAAGCTGCCCAAATGGCCGAGCAAAAATGAACATCTTAAATGTCATGGGTATTCAAACCCAAAGAGGAAGCTAAATTGGGCCGATTCTCAAGCAGCTCAGACCAGGAACCAAGGACCTCCTCCAAAAAGCTGTCAACCTGAACAAACTCTTGAGGTCAAATAGAGGTATCTTCAGCCAGCAAAAGATGAACTGGGTTATAAAGATGATCATATTCAGTCTGAGTTTTGCTGAGCAGTTGGCCTCAACAAGATTAGTTGGCTGAACCCAGCAGTGCACTGTAGTTTCAGGCCATTGGGAATTGGCTGAGTACAAAGAGAAACTCCACCAGAAGATCGCCATCTTGATAAACTAGCTGGAGCAAAAAGGTTGGCTCTCTCAGATCAAAAGAGTGGCTGAAGTTGGCTGCTGGGACAGTTGTGAAAGCACGAGACCTGAGCTCATACCCTATCAATCCTCAGGTAGGATCCACAACTTGGACAACTCCCTCCTCAATGATGGTTTTGGCCCCAGTTGACATCATGACGGTTGGCACAGGAAGATTATGGCCCAACTCTACTGCCTGGAGTGAGCCCAAGAACAAATTCATATGCATGTTTCTGGGCAGACGAGTAAACTGACGCCGCTGTTAGGGTTTGAGGGAAGTGATAAAATTGTGGTATGCAGAGGACGAGCTGTTTTCAGACATTGAAAATGAATTAAGGAAAATTCCGGGCTTATATTCCAGTCAAGTGGAAATATGTTAGATTTTGATGGTTGACTCAAAATAAACCCTTTGAGAAAACCATCAATGCTGATAGATTACTCCCATTGATGGATCCTTTGATCCTCCTAATTCATCTGCATAATCTGATAAATCAGATTCATCTCACAACCGCTCTAATTGCATCTGAGGTGCCCGATTATTGTAGCTAATAATAGCTATAATATTATTATATCATGGCCGATTATGGGTACACTTGGGTGCAAAGTGGTCCCACGGCATTAACTAAATTGCACCTCCTAAATTAGTGCATTGATCTTAATGCACTAAGGCGGAAGTTGGGTTTGATTAATGAATTGATAATTAAGCTTAAACATAGACGTCCCAATTATGGGCGTACTTAGTGCTATGGAGAGGCCTGCTGACATCCCAAATTGGGGTGCATCATCTTTTATGATCATATATGTTTTATTCCCCATTTATTGTTAGACGTAGAGTTATGATGTAGCTCTAATTGGGCTGATTTTGATGTTGAGTTCCAAACCCAAAGTCATCCTGATTATGAGAGTAAGATTGCCTTCAATTGGGCTGAAACAATTGTTATTTTTAGTCAATTTATGGGCTGAATTGACTTGGGGATTTTTCATAATTATTGCCATGACCAGCAGAGGATTGGCATAATATGAATGAACTCATCTAATAGATGAGTTCAGCCAGGAGATGCCCAAGAGGTATATAATACTGGCACCTGGCCAATTAATAAAACATCATTTACTCATCATTTACTATTTTATTGATCATTGATAACTGCTGTCGCTTAGTTTATTAATTATTATCCATCTGTCGTCTGTCTGATATTTGTATCTGTTGCTGTTATGTCTATATTAAATAGTTGTGTGTGTTTATACTTCCCAAAGAGAAGTACATAGTTGCCTGCTGGAGAAGTAGTCCCAATTATAGAGGAATAATTTCCTGATTTTGTACAAAGACAGAAGGTCTTGTATTTGTTGGTGCCAGTAGACTTAAGAACAGTGAGCACACTGGAGTTACTTGGCTATTATTAAGGATTATCAGAGAATCTACTTCCCAATTACAAGCAGAAGTTTCATTTGAAAAGTGAGTTTATATCCTCAATTTCATTGTTAAGTTATTTTAGCTTGCACCATCAGCTCAAAACTTAACACTCAGTTTATTCTCACTGACAACAGAACTAACTTCACCTCACATATACTCCCCAAACTGAACTAACTCATGAGAATTTGCAGAATCTAATGACCATTACCATCCTGAGTCTAACGGAATGGTCAAACAAGTGAATGGGACCCTGGTGAATATCCTACACAAATTAGTAATGGATTGACCATCTGATTGGACCTCCCTTCTTTCCACTGCTGTGTTCACCTATAACATCAGTTACCATTCCACCACAGGGAAAATCCCATTTCAGCTTCTTTATGGCAGGAACCCAGCTCTTCCAGCATTACTTTATTCATGCATAGAAGACACTGGTGGAATGGAACCCCACCGTTATTTGACTAACCTTGCAAATATTCTAATTAAATTGCAAACTGAAGCCTATTCCTTCAGCTTAGCCAAGGAGATCAGGAATCAGGCCACAGATCAGGTACGATGGAGTGGGTTAGCACAGTTCAAGGAAGGCGACATGGTTCTCTTCCATGATCAGCATGGGTTCAAATGGAAACACAAGCTATTCAGCATATGGATTGGTCTGTTTGAAGTCATAGAGAAAACTGGGGTCGATGCATATACTATAAAGGACCCTGCTAGTGGTCAGATCATCAACTGAGTGCATGCCAGGTTCCTCCGTGTGTATAGGCAATAGAAGCCTTATTGTCCAGTAAAAGGGGGGGGGGGGGTAATGTCGTAATTCTGGTATGACTGGATGATAGCCCCAGTTGTCATGGCGAAATGAATATGAATCTGCCAGAGTTGAGTTGGTAATGGAAATTTAAGCGCTTCAAAATGAAGCGATATTGGGTTACTGGGAAATTGGCTGAATTGGGTGAATGTGAATTGATGGATGAATGATTGGTGAAACCAATGAGATACAGTGAAGTGAATTACTAAGCCATGAAAGTGATACCATCAGAAGTCTTACCATACAGGCAGGATGTGACAATTATAAGTTAAGTTGTTAATAGTTTTAAGAAAAAGTAGAACAGCGGGAGTCCACTGTATTATATATAAAATAAAAGAAGAGTGTGAGAAAGTGCTCCATATTTATTTATCTATCTATCTTTATACTTTATTCTGTCATGTCGAGGATAACAATCACAATATCATTGGTCCTAGTTGCTCAGTGGGTCAAACCTTGTGCACAATCTGTCAGCATATCTTACAATTACCGCCAATAATACAACACCTCTGATGGAACAGCCAAGACCCAACCACAGTTGGGTCCAAATTTCCAAAAAAAAATCCTTCGATTGTGCCCCCAAAGTCTTTGTTTGCTTTTGAGCTCCCAGTCAGCTGAAGCTCCTGCTGGACCTGCTAAAACTCCTGAAGAAATTAAAAACTATGAACTTGAGCCAAAATGACAGCATCATAAGATAAAAGAATTAATTAAGGCAATAATTTATCACAGGGACCAAGCATCACAGTTCAAGATGATGTGGGATGCTCAGAGAGAAGAAGCCTTTGAGGACATCACCCAGCGGGATGACTATTGGGCGCTAGGACCTGTTTACTTTGATGAAAGGATTATGTTCAAAAACCTTTCAGCTTTAACCAAAATTTATAAAAAATCAGCCTAGCTACAACACATCCTTTGGTCATAAAAAGAAAATCAAAATGATCTGAGTGCTCAAATTTCAACAAAAACAATTAACTTTTAATACTAACTTTAATATATATTTAGATAATAACGAACAAAATCCTCCGTTTGAAGTTGGGACAAGTTGAGAATCATTTTCCAATCTTGATGACAATGACAAGCTTCAAAAATTTTTGGGAAGCCTGAAATACAATTGGTGCAACAATGTGACAAAAATGCCAGGCAAAATACCTGTGACTTACCTTTGCACCATTGGGAATAAGCTTGATGTCTCTTTTCCTGAAATCCTACCCCTTTCTAACTTTGACGGCGCCCTTCACAAGATTAGGCCTCAAACCACTAAAGATAAAAATCTAGAATACTCAGTTCAATTCTCAGATTGGGATAGCACTGATCCTAACAAAGACGAGAGTCAAGAAAAAGTGAAGCTCAATGACCCCTTTCCAGCAACGCTACCACTTTCTGATATTGACAGCGCCCCTCCCAAGATTGGGCCAAATATAACTAAAATAAATAATCTATATTAACCGGTTTGACTCTCCAATTGGGATAGCGCCAATCCCAATGAAGATGAGAGTCCTGGAGAAGTGAAGCCTGAAAAACTGGCTGACGTCACATCTGCTAATGATGCCAACCTTCCAGCCCACTCCAAATTTCCCTTACAAACTCTGTTGCATGGTTCACTTTTGGTTGCAAGTGAGATTTGCTCGCCCCAATCCCGAGGCAGTAGCTCAGCGTTGCTCAAAGAGGCCCCCCTATTGGAACCTTCTGGGGCCACACCCTACCATTGCTTGGTCATCTTCCAAGCTCATGGGGTCACTCGCCCATGCTACCCACTGTTGTTGACCTTTTCTCCGAGCCTTACCTGAATCCGCTGGTGGATAAGGTGATTGCAAGATGTCAGGTTAAAATGGCAACTGAAATGAACCAAAAGATCGAAGAGGCTGAAACCTGCATGACCAAGCTGGTGCAGGAGATGTGCGAATGTATAGCACGGATGGAGGCAGAGTTGAAGGCGTCCCAGCTGGAAGTTATTTAAGAATGAGGCTGCTGGTCAGCCTGCAGTTGGAACTTAGGACAAGACCAACCGGATCAAAATGCTCACAATTGAAAACTCGCAGCTTAGGCTGGAGTTATTGGACCTCAAGTCAAATTACCTCAAAACCAAATGGCGGCTCAAAGCCAGCCACTATGAAGAACTAGCTTGCTCAGATAGCAGCAGATCAAGGATCGAGGAGCTTGAAGCTACCTTTCCCAAAGAGTGATCCAAATTTAATATGAGGGCCTTAGCTGATGGATTTGTCTGGCTTCAAACCCTAACTACATATGAGACCTCTGAGTCAACAATGAGGGCCTTAGCCGATGTTTTTGTCCAGCTTCAAACCCTAACCACACCAGGCACTATCACCAACCTGGTCTGCATTTCGCCTGAGGCTCCATACGCCCCCAAACTCGAGTCCTCTGACCCTCAGGCCACAACTTGCTCCCATAGTCCAAGGCTTGGAGGGGGCTCTGTCAGGATTTTCCTCTGGGCTAGGTGAAAGCCTTGTCCAGGGGAAGGACCAATATCCCCATTCGAGGGGTGTAAATCCCAAATGGCTTATAAGATTTTGATAATAAGAGTCAAATCTACAAGTATATCAAATTCAGGGCCTGGTATAAATTATACAAAATTTGAGGAAATGGTACATTCCCTTCCGTTAGGACATGTGACCTGGGATATCACCTGACCTGGTCACGAGGGTGGCTTGATCCATGTAAGGGCAGAATAGTGGGCAATCCAGAAGACCAGGAGAAACCCTACTTGGACAGGGCCATGACGATCCTTGAGCCACATGTCCCCAAATACCCTATAGTATCCCTAATTATTAATCTAATAATAGACTTCCTTTCATAAGATCTATTTTATCTTATATTTTTATTAAGTTTAGTATACTTAAATGAATGGAGTCTCGTCCATTGTCACGTCTGAAGCTGCCCCTGTCTTCTTGGCTGATGCTAGCCCCTTGCAGTCGGCCTACTTATTGGGTTCCCCAGTGTTAGCACCATCGAGCGCATCTTGGGGAAACCTGACAGAGAGAAATCCCTGTTTCATGTTGATAATTCCGTCATACTCAATCATGAATTGTGTGCCAATGATTAGGTTGTATGCGTTAATTTCCAATGCTACAGCGGGGGCAGACAGAATGAGCTTCCCAATATGTATGGGTAGAGAAGAGTAGGCTCCAATAGCTCATGTGTTGTTGGGCCCTGCAATTCCAAACTTTTGTAAATAGTCAAGGTCAGGCGCCAACTTTATTTTATTGATGAGCTTCAAGAAAACCACATTGATGAGAGCATCCATATCAAGGATGGCTAGAACATGAACCTTATTGATGATACCCTCTACCTTGGTTATAGAGCTACCAATAGTAGAGGGGAGGGCGAGAACCTCCTTCAAATGGAGAGAGGAGGCAAGACATTGAGAGGTTGCAGGGTATTTATCTTTAATAGATTGAAGGGTATGAACCTTTTGTAGATCAGATTACTGTATTAATAAGATGGTCAGCATCACTGGCAGTACAATCATCTCTAGACACCTCAACACCAGTTGGAGATAGGTTTGTAGGGGTATCATGGCTTATCTACGCCTTTGATCTTAACCTATCCAGTATCTGCACTTCCATGGGCCCCTAGGACATAGTATCCCGCTTTTTCACCACCCCCTTCAGACTCATCATCAGAGGTGTTGTCAATGCACTCCAGAGAGTTTCTAAGTGGGGCCCAAGAAATTGGCTTGTTCTCTCAGAGATGGCCTTTTGGCGCTCATCTACCCTTTTTGCTTTCAGAGGGAGCATCGTAGCTGCATCAAATTTTGAGGCCACTTGAGGAGACAAATTCTTTTGATGCATGGTCAGAGGTGAGGCAATTTTTTATAGAGTACGGCTCTGAGTGACGTGAGGGGGGACCTGCAGTAATGGACGCTTTCTGAGAGGGCTCAGGTAGGATAAGAACTCAACTGATTTCATAGGGCTGACTTGGAGTTCAGCTGAGAGGAGAGAGCTCGACCTTGTCACCCCTGATGCCCTCTGACCAACCTCTAATATAGGAGTGTATACTAATTTGGGGCGCCCCACCAGAACTGGCTTTGACAGGGTAGGCATCACTGGAGGGGTCAGTATGACTTTTGGGGTAGGCGTAGCTTCATAGAGATCAGCAACCTCTAATAATGCCTCTTTTATATCCCATAAATTCCTAAGGGAACGCTTCACTGAGACAATATATCGAGCTAAGGAAGGTTAAGAGACTATTCTAGATAGAATGGTAGCAATTGCATCATCCAAAGATAGCATTTTAGTGAGCAGGAGAGGTTGAGCTGCATTGTAAAACCAATCAACAAAGGTGGCAACTAATTCCCCCTCAAGTAAACTTAGGCACATATACTCCAGTTTTTACCTACGCAAGCTCTGTGTGGATCCAAATTCATGAATAAGAGCATTTTTACCTCTGCCCAAGTTTTAAGGGTGGACATATAAGTTACCATCACCTCTTGGGCAGAGCTGCTGAGGCAGGGGGAGAATATGCTTTACTTTTTGGGTATTGGTTGTCCATTCCATAACAGCATCATACACAAAGAGTAATGAGTCAATGCTAACCTCCCCTGAGGTAAAATTTTCTCTATGAGGGGGTTTCGAAATAACTGGAGCAGCCTCATGAGAAACTTGGCATACACACTGATTGAAGTTTCAAGTTGAGACAGGGAACTGGATAAACTGCTGGGCAAAAGCATCTTGCCTGGATTTAGAGGAATTGAGGAGGTTGTGAGGGTTTATTAACCCAACCCTTCCATTTCAATAAATTGCTTTGTGGTGTATTACCCCCTGTAGTGAGCTTACTTGTTAGATCTTAGGCTTTTTGTTATGCTCACTTGTGCGTTTTGCACCTAAATTCCAACAAATATTTGCAGGAGAAGTAATATTCTTTACTGCTGGGATAAATAATTATTAGTGGTATTTGACACTTGTAAATAATATACTAATTTTTTAGATAAAAAAGTGAGGTTTTTTATAAGTTTTTATTAGTAATCAATCAAGTGTCAATAAGCAAACCCCATTAATATCTCAAGGCGCAGTATCTAAATTGAATCATAGCTCAAAGTGATTAAGATGGGAAATTCAGTATAACATGAGTATATCCAAATTTGGTAATGTGGGCTTTTGACTTATTGGAGCTATTGAGGCTCACCTCGCTTGGATGGAATGGCTGATGTAGGGTTGGTAGCAGGTAGGATATATCTGTGAGGCAGTGATTTAATATATTTCACCCAATAATTGGGGGGAAATATATGCCTCTGGTGAAACCCTTCCAAGGATATAAAAGGGGGTGGTCATGTAGTAGGTGCTCAGATTAAGTTAAAGAGGAGATGGAGTGGACCCTTGGAACAACTCTGTCATGGAAACGGCAGAAGAAGTTTAGACTGGCCTGTCAGTCAGGATGCATGAGCACTCAAAAAGCAAGCCAGAATGCCAGAGGCATTACCAACTGTACGACTTGATATGGAGCTGTGAAATGTGATACCATGAAGTGGTGGTGCAACAACAGGGTGAGGAGTATCCCAACGACAAACCACACTGAACCCACTCCCAACTCAGTGGTTCTAGCTGCTAGAGGTGGGATTACTGGGATAGTTTTGACGAGATTCTTGGCTTGAGAGGCCATCTCATTGGGGGTGATAAGGAGATGAATTTTTTCTTTTCATTGATGGACATAGGGCCATAAGATCCTCGTGTATTGTTGCCAGAAGTTCATAAGAGCGGGGTCATAAAGCCAAAAGTGTCAGACTTGCTGGGCTAATTGGCGATGGAGGGAGCCATAGTGACTAAAAGAATTGGTAAAGCCCACCCAGAGTGTGGGGCGATGGGCCACCAGGGAAATGCCATCTGGGATGCGGTCAGAACATAAAAATAAAAAACTTGGTTTTTTTAGATAAAGTTTTGTTTGGAAAGAAAAAAGTAAGAAAATCGACCAACAATTTTCTCAGTGCCATGCAACTGATTAAATAGTGGTCAATTGGGTGGTGACAGGATGGGGTTGGGGCCCACAAATTTGACCTAACCGGCAAATTGTTTGGGAATGGGCAGGTTTATTCTTTGGGAACTGACATCACAAAATTTGGTGGCGGGCTGAGTCTCTGTCAGTTTGACCTCAAACGTCCAAACCAGGTCTTGACTACATTTCTGATGGTTAGCACAATGGCGTTTGGCCCAACGGGCGACAGGAATCCCCCAAGGCTATCCCATATAGGAATAAGTCTATTTGGTTGGGAACAGGTTTGGGATGGCCAACCCGCCCACGCTCAGTCATTTGACCGTTCATTTGGTCAATAGCAGCACATCGGGCACACCACCCAAATTACTATCAGAGGGCTTCAAACTCTCGTCAATGGCGCCCAATATTTGTTCTACTGGTTTAGTGATTGAATTGGAACCGTTGGGTGATCCAGCTGATATCTCATTCTTCATGCTTTTACAACCATTCAAATTTTGGGCATCAGCCAGATTGCCAGCTTAATTAAGTCCAACTGATTTCAATTCAGCAATCTCGGCACAGATTTCACTAATTTTCCACAACAGTTCTGCCAAGGTAAATGTGGGTATTGGGGGTGGGATCCAGAGCGGACGAGCTGTCACCCATTGCTCATCTATTACGTGAGCGAGATCGCCCTGAGTGATGAGAGGTATCGCCATCCTCTTCAGTGTATTTTTATTTGGGAACGGGAAGATGACCCAATCAAGAGCCAAAGGACGTTCCCTGAGACTTACATTACCCTGATTCTTTTATCATAGGAATGGCACCCCCACCAGGAAACTGCACCTGAGCCACATTCTTGTGTGCTTTAGGTAACTTGATAGCCATAATCGTCACGATCTTCTGAGGAGGGCGGGGAGCCTCAGGGTGGGATGTGTGGAAGGCTTCAACCAGGGTCATGCAATTTGTGCAATTGCGCGCCTTGACCCAACTATTTTTGTAGGCCAGTAATCCTTTCCAGGCCACGAGATATTGGACTGAGCGTCACAGCTTTCAAGATGCCAGGATAGCCTCTACCTCAGCTTCTTCCTCATTACTGATGACAATCAGTTCCAGGTCTGTAGGAATTACACCCTTGAAGGGCGACAACTGGGAAACATGGAGAACTGGGTGCTGCTTCCAATGCGCAGGAAGCTTTAAGCGGAACGCCCCATTACCCAATACTTCCTCCACTAAGTGAGGACCCAAATGCTTACTGGTGAACTTGCGGGAAGGGGTTTGAATTTGCAAATGGTGGGTATCAAGCATGATGTAGGAACTCACCATAAAGTCATGACCTGTAAGGCGCTTACAGTCCATGAATTGCTTATAGTCATTAATGGCTTTAGTGAGTTGTTCCCACACTAAGTCTTGAGTCAATCAAATATGGGTAGCATGATCCATGTCAGCTTGAACCTCAGGTCGCAAGCATGTCCTGACTGAAAATGATGGGTTATAACCCAACGTTGCTTCATATGGTGAAAACCCCATGGATGCATGGATCCCATTATTGTACACAAATTGAGCGAGAGGCAAATCACTGTCCCAAGTATCCTGCGCTGCTGCAGCATAGCAATGCAGTTACTGTTCAAGAACTTGGTTAACCCGCTCAGTCTGACTGTCGGACTGGGGGTGATATGCCATGGATCAACAGGGGGTTATCTTCAGGATTGATAATAGTTCACTCCAAAAGTGTGCAGTAAACTGATTACCCCGGTCACTAACAATTTCCTGGGGAAGACTGAACATCGAAAACACATGTTATACAAAAAGATGGGCAGTTTCTTCTGACATAATTGCAGAAGTGCAAGGATAAAAAGGGAAAATTTTCTAAAGTGATCCACCACTACCATCACCGCTGTGAACCCATTAGAACAGGGGAGATTAAAAATAAAATCTATGGACACTGAGGTCCATGGACCTTCCATCTGCTGTAAAGGGTGCAGGAGGCCATTCTTACTGGAGTGATCCAACTCAGCCCTAGTGCAAGTAACACAATTGGCGATCCAAGCTGGGACCTCTTTGGTCAGTTCTGCCCAATTGAAGGTTCGCTTGATCAGATCAATGCATTTCTTGTTACCAGGATGTCTGACCATGGGGGGATCATGGTGTGCGCGGAATACTTTTGGGCGGAAGGAGGGGGGGAACCCAAACATGAGAATGGAAGTAAATGAGTCCCTCTTCTAAGGAGTATAGGGAGTGTTTGGGACTCAAGTGAGACAACTGCTCGACCAACTCCACGCCCTCAGGGCAGGCCATTTGACCGGCTAACACCTGGGCCAATAATGGATTGTTGGGAGATAACGTGGTGGAGGAAACAATGGAGGGAACAATTGACAGAATCTGAGTGAAAGGGATCATGGTAACGAGATCCACTTCCTCCAGTTCCAAGGGACAGTGAGCCAGACTATGGCTTAGGAAATTGGGAAGGACATGGAGCGCACCTTTGACAAATTCATATTTGAAGTTAAAACTGCACAGGTCCTGATAGGTTTGGGCCTGCTGGTGCGCCAATTTTTGGGGTTTGCGGAAATACAAGAGAGCCTGGTGATCCATGTGAACTGTTAGCTCATGACAAGCACCTTGCAACAGGTACCGCCAATGAGTTAATTCCCATGCAACAGCAGCCAGTTCCTTGTCATAAATGGCCCATGACTGCTCCATAGTAGTGAATTTTTGGGAAAAATAAGCGACTGGATGTTCAAGACCATTGTGGTCCTGAAGCAGCACTGCGCCCACTGCTACCAATGAAGCATCACATGCGACAATATACAGTTTGGTGGGATTGGCATGTTTCAAAATGGGAGGAGACATGAACACCTCCTTGATCAATTCAAACGCCTGCTGGCATTTGGGGGTCCAACAAAACGGTATGTTTTTTCCAGTGAGGGGATGGAGCGGGGCGGCCAACTGGGAAAGTGCGGGGGAAATTTTTTTAAAAAAAATGATAGTTCCCAAGAAACTCCAAAGTTGCTTCTGTGTAGTCAGAGTTGGCCATTCTCAGATCACATCTAATTTGTGGGAGGGATAGTGACACCTTCTTTGAGAACCAGGTTTCTGAGAAAAGTGACCTCTTCCTTATAAAACTCGCACTTGAAAGCTTTGAGGAACAGCCCTGCTTTGTGCAAAGCGACCACCACCGCTTCCAAGTCAATAGCATGTTGTTTGGGAGTTGGGGAATGAACTAGGATATCATTAATGTATGCAATAGCACAAGAGAACCGGAGATCCCCTAACGCGTTATCAATCATTTGTTGAAATGTAGCGGGAGCATTTTTCAACCCAAAGGGCATTATGCAAAATTGAAAAATGCCTCGCCTCATTCATATTGCAGTCAACCATTCCTGTCCTTCCATCACCTGAATTTATTTGAAAGCGTTCACCAGATCCAGTTTCAAAAACACACGGGATTTGGCAATTTCCTGATTGATTGTCTGCTCTAAAGGCAATGGGTAGGGATCTGTAACTGTTATTTTGTTCAAGTGACCATAATCCATGCAAGGATGGAGCAATCCATCCGATTTTCTTGCAAAGACAATAGGGGAGGCGATGGGTGAGGTCTCTTTGAACAACCAACTTTTTTAACATATTGTTCAACCAGGTATTGAGTGCAACCTCTTCCTCCGCTGTATGAGGATACAACAGGCAGTTGATGTTCACCAACTCCACGGTTGTCCAAAATCCACAATTGTACCTAGTATGTTTTGGCAGATGATCCACTTTTTCCATGTCAAAGATTCTCCAATATTGCATTAAGCTTTTAGGAAAATTGGCTGTAATGCCCGCGGAAGTAACTAAGGTAGTGATAGAGCTGGTCCCTTGTATTTTCTTGAGGGTGTTGATCAAAGGGAACTCACCCTCTGAATCATCATTGGTAAACAACAACATATTAGACTCTAAATGAAACTTCACATGTTGTTGACGCCACCATCCCACACCCAAGATCACCAGGAATACCAAGTTCAGCATGGCCAAAAAATAATTGCAGAAGTTATATTGGTGGATTGAGAAGTGTATCAGCCAGCGAATGACATACAAAGACTGGTAAGCAGATGAGGCCACCATTACTGAGGAGCCCACATCCATTTCCAGTTTTAATTGCTGTGCCAACTCAACACTCATGAAGTTCCCCGCTGCTCCTGGTATCCACCGGAGCTTTGAAGGAGACATGATGCAGACCAATACTGATTTTCATAGGGACAAAGAAATAAGCAGAATTCTGTTTATTTGGAGATTCGACTGACTCATGGACAACTGAAGAAATAATGGGTATGTCAGTACTAGGATCAGGGTTCTTAGCTGGGGCAAAAATTGGAAGTACAAGTGTGGGGGAAACCATTATCTCTGTCTGGGCTTGAACAGAATCACTAATAGTTAACTCTGGAAATGCCAACTTGGACTCAGGGGTTATGGCATGGTTGGGACCCACGTCAACTGCTATTTTGATGACAGGCGCATCATCTACATCTTTTTTAGGAAATCCTTCCATAAAGTTCCCCTTCTGATATGGAAAAATGTGGCGAGGTAACGCTTTGATAGTAGTTGCGGTGGCACATATTTGATCTACTGATTCCTGATGGTAGACCAGACCACGTGATGGGCGGAAACTGATTCCAAGCTCGCTCTAAAGACTGCCTGAAGCATATTGATAGATAGGCCCAATGCGGGAGCCAGCTCATGAAAGGTAGAAATCAAAGAAGCCAAACTAGGGGCTTTGACCTTGGCAAGGAGCAGTCTGAATAAGTGGTCTGATTGGGACACAAGAGGTTTTAAGGCGGCTGATACAACAGCCATCAGGGGGATGGAGTCTCCTTCTTGTGAGGAAGAATAAAAAAGCTTTTCACCCAATGGCGGGCATCTCCATCCATGGCATCTAACAACGCGAGCCCTTGTTGGACATGAGATATTGCAGAAGCGTTATTGAGTGCAATTATTGTCCACATTTATACTTTGGCAAGAGCGTCGAGAACCTGATTGGCGATTTCTTGGGAGGGGATACTTGATTCTTTTCCCAGGCTGGAGGAAGTAAGAGGAGATGCAGTCTGCACATCTTGAGTGGCTTGAAGAAGGTTTCCCAAAATAGAGTGGATGCTTCTCCCAAAGTCAGAAAGTGACCAAACGATCAGAAAACAACACACAACTGATTGTACGTTCATCTGGTAAGGTTAACCACTGTGGCACCTAATTTAAAAACCAAGGTGGAAGTGGCTGGAATTAATGGTTGGTCGATTATGTCATGGAAATGTCAGAAGAAGTTTAGACCAGCCTGCCAGTCAGGATGTATGAGCACCCAAAAAGCAAGCCAGAATGTCAGAGGCATTGCCAACTGTACAACTTGATATGGAGCTGGGAAATGTGATACCACAAAGTGGTGGTGCAACAACAGAGTGAGGAGTATCCCAACGACAAACCACACTGAACCCACTCCCAACTCAGTGGTTCTAGCTGCTAGAGGTGGGATTACTGGGATAGTTTTGACGAGATTCTTGGCTTGAGAGGCCATCTCATTGGGGGTGATAAGGAGATGAATTTTTTCTTTTCATTGATGGACATAGGGCTATAAGATCCCCATGTATTGTTGCCGGAAGTTCATAAGAGCGGGGCTGTAAAGTCAAAAGTGTCAGACTTGCTGGGCTAATTGGCGATGGAGGGAGCCATAGTGACTAAAAGAATTGGTAAAGCCCACCCAGAGTGTGGGGCGATGGGCCACCAGGGAAATGCCATCTGGGATGCGTTCAGAACATAAAAATAAAAAACTTGGTTTTTTTAGATAAAGTTTTGTTTGGAAAAAAAGTAAGAAAATCGACCAACAATTTTCTCAGTGCCATGCAACTGATTAAATAGTGGTCAATTGGGTGGTGACAGGATGGGGTCAGGGTCCACAAATTTGACCTAACTGGTGAATTGTTCAGGAATGGGTGGGTTTATTCTTTGGGAACTGACATCACAAAATTTGGTGGTGGGCTGAGTCTCTGTCAGTTCAACCTCAAACGTCCAAACCAGGGCTCAACTACATTTCTGATGGTTAGCACAACAGCATTTAGCCTGACGGGCGATGGGAATCCCCCAAGGCCATCCCATATAGGGACAGGTCCATTTGGTTGGGAACTGGTTTGGGATGGCCAACCCGCCCACGCTCAGTCATTTAACTGTTTGTTTGGTCAACAGCAGCACATCAGGCGCACCACCCAAATTACTATCAGAGGGCTTCAAACCCTCATCAATGGTGCCCAATATTTGTTCTACTGGTTTAGTGATTAAATTGAAACCGTCAGGTGATCCAGCTAATATCTCATTCTTCATGCTTTTACAGCCATTCAAATTTTGGGCATCAGCCAGGTTGCTGGCTGAATTAGATCCAACCAATTTCAAATTCAGTAATCTCAGCACAGATTTCACTAATTCCCCACAACAGTTCTGCTGAGGTAAGTGTGGGTACCGGGGGTGGGATCCAAAGTGGAAGAGCTGTCACCCATCGTTCATCTACTACATGAGTGAGATCGCCCTGAGTGATGAGAGGTACCACCATCCTCTTCAGTGTCTTTTTATTTGGGAATGGGAAGATGACCTGGTTGAGAGCCAAAGGATGCTCCCCAAGATGTACAAACTCCCCTGATTTGGCCACATGTTTGGTGTAACCCTGCTACTAGCTATAGGGAGATTCAGCTGCGTATTGGGGGAAGTAGTATTACGCCAATTAGTGGGGTTCCACCAAGAATCAGCCAGGGTTTTTTGGCTGATGCAAATCATATTAAAAACTAATCACCCTTAATACAATATTGGAAATCTAATTGTCCAACAATTTTCATCCAGAAGCTTTTCTTTCCCATAACAATAACATTATCTACTACAATTTGATCAAAACAGCAATTTTATAATCACATAGTAGAGATGGGAGTTTTCAACAAATCCCAATCAAACTGGGAGAAAGCTGTATCAGGCAATGGACAAAACGGTGTGCCAAAGGGCAAGAAACGCCCTGGAGGGGGAAACCAATGCCGTCAATAAACCACAAACTCAGGCACCGCCAAGGTTTGTGGAGTTCACTATGAAAAAAAATTATACGTGTAAATCCAATATGCCCAACCCTTATTGAAGGTAGAGCACAGGCTCTGACTTTTCCTAGGGGTCTAGTCTCCAACTCTGTGGGTGAAAGTGGGCAAGGCACAGCCCTCCCTTTTCCCCACGTGGTGTACGTTACCTCACATATTATCCAACATGGCTGGATTAAATGAGCTTTGAAACCAAAGAAGATGCAGACGCTGCCGCAAAATTCTGCATCAAAATTGCCCTTCCCAAGGGCAAACAAATTGTGCACACCGCGCGCACCAGATGGAACAAAGTGAACACTTTTTTTATCCCCTTCATCTAGCTCCCTACCAATCTTCCCTGTAAGGTAATTAAGGAGGAGCTTCAGAATGGACTTGAACTCTATGAAGAAATCAAGCAACTTGAACTACAGAGATTTCACCTGATGCTGAACCTGTGCATAGTAAAGACAATCATTGTGATCAACCCAATCCCTGAGGTGGCTGCAGACCTCACAAAAATTCCACGCACAGTGGTGTTTCACCTCACAGATGGGTGAGTGTCAAAGGCATTCTGAGTCATACCAGAACGTGCACCGCCTATCTGTAACCACTGCACCGCATTGGGGCACAAGAAACACGCATGCCCCGTGAAGGAGGGCATACTGGACCTCAGACTTCATGATGATGCCATGGATAAAGATGATGAAGACTTCTCCAAAATAGTTGACACCAACCACGCCTTCCTCTGGGGAGAGGATGGGCAATACATCCATATAGACCCAGTATCACCCAAAATACGCAAAATGTTACAGAAGGCCCGCAAGTGGGAAGCAGCCAAGGCTGCATCACTAGCGACCTCCTCCATTGACCCCAGACAAATTCAGGAGGACATAGAGGAAATCAACAAAGTCAACCAATCAGAAAAAATGCCCAAGCTGAGGAGGAAATGGAGGAAATTAACTGAGACACCCAATCAGAGCGAATGCCCAAGCTAAAATTTTCTTATAATTTGACTGAATCACCAAGTGGTATCAATCAAGAAAACTTAGCAGAACAATTCAGCTTCACTATGGGCAAAAATGTGTGACCCAATTCTTCAAATTCAAACTCTGAAACCAAAGAATCCATTCAGCGCACCACGCTGAACCACCATGAGTCACAAGAGGAAAATTCTAATGCAAACCCTAAAAACTGCAAACCCCACATGAAATTGACACAGGGTAAGGGATCAGACAATAACAAAGTGGACTGGCCCAGTTACATGGAGCAAGTTCAAGACAATGAATGGTGAGTTAGGGATGGATGGCCCTCCCAACTGCTCCTGAGGTGCCATGGGCACTTCAGTGTCAATAGGGATGTTAAAGATTGCGGGAGCCAAGGTTCAAGAGTCTCAATCCAAAAAGATGGGCTTCCTGCGAAACCCCCTGTAGATATCTTGACCATCCAAGAAACCCACTGTCTACAGAGGTATGAGGGATCCTGGTCAGCCAGGGTCTCACCATCCCTATTGGTATGGACGTCCCACTGTGGGGTGGTCATCCAAAATAACAAAAAATTAAAAATTACCAACTCCTCTTCATATCTGAATGGCCATGTCCTGGTAGCGACAATTGCAAGTCAAAAGGACAAAATCCCAATAGCATGTATCTATGCACCGTGAACCTCAGCTGAGAGTAAACAATTCCTCAAAACCATCCCAACACTCACTCTTCTACCAGATACCATCCTGTTGGGCAACTTCAACTTCTGGGATAACCCCAACACAAACCAATGACCTAACCCCGGTGGATACCCATTTGGGCACATTGAATTCCATGCAATGAAGAAATCCCTTGGTCTACATGATACTCATTCTTCCAGGTCACCACTCCTTCCACACATGACCTGCCCCAACATACGCGATGGAATACTCATCTCAATGAGCCTCATTGACTACATCCTTGCCCTGAAAACCCACTGTTCAAACATCTCCAACTTCTCAACAAAAAAGATCAATTTCTCTGACCACTGACTCATTTTGGTGCAGCTCTCACCAACCCAAACTCCCACACAGGCGTTGACCTGGAGGAAGCTACACCCAGAAAACATAAAATTGTCCAAAATATCTGACTGTTTCAAACACAAGGTCACAAACCCAGAGTTTGCAACCCCATTTATAATAGATCCCATTGAAACCTGGGAAAATTTCAAAACTGAACTAATAAATAAAATTTGTCACATCATCTCGCTTAAATGCACCGCTGACACAGCCACAATCAGGCGCACCTTAGCAGAACTGGACCACCTTAAGCTCAACACCTCAAAGTCTGGCTATAGCCCCAACTGGTGGCACAAATGGGCGGAATTATCTGCCCGCCTAAACGCCCTCATCTTTGTACACCAGCACATGATCAAAGTATCAAGAAAAGGTAAATTCATAAAAGAAGGCAAAACCTGCTTGACACACTTTTTCCACCAATTCCACTCCCACGGCAACCAGCCTGTTTGCACACAGGTCTGCAAAGATTACAGCACCATGGCAACTGATCCAGCGGAGGTCAAGGCAAAAGTACACCTCTACTACACCAAACTTTACTGCAACATCCCAACTGACCCCCCCCAAAAAAAAAATTTAAAGATTTTATACACACTGCCAGAATACAAAGTGCACCGGCAGATTATAACCTTCTAAACCTAATCACACAGGTGGAGCTCTGAGACACAGTCTGCGGTGCACCATTTAGGAAATGTCCAGGGCCTGATGGGGTACCCTACAAATTCTACAAAAAATACTTCAAGCGAATCGCCCCCCTCCTCTTGGCATCAATGAACCAGTGCCTGCTAGAGACACGCCTCCTACCTTGTGGCCAGGACTCTTATGTCATAACCCTGTTTAAGAAGGGCAACAAACTGGACCTGGACAACTGGCGCCCAATTGCACTCTCTAACACTGATTCAAAACTAATTTCAAAAATTTTACCAACCAGATTAGGCACAATAGCCTCCAAAGTCCTTTCACCCAATTAGTTTGGGTTCATACCAGGGCGCTCAATCTGGACAAATATACACTTTGTCGCCAACATATGTCAGTCCAAAGCAACTGGAGCCCTAGTATTCCTTGACCAGGAGAAGGCATATGACCGTGTTAGTTGGCCATACCTGAAGGAATGCCTAAGCGCCTTCAAACTCCCACCCAGGTTCATAAACTGGGCTATGCTCCTTACAGAATTCGCATCCATGGCTGTATATGCCCTGGCTTTTAAACTAACAAGATCGCACCACACAGAGGGCTTAAACAAGGGGCCCCCTCAGCTCACTGCTGTATAACTTCAGCTTTTATCCACACCTTTGCATCTCTGACTCACGCCTCATGGGTATAACCGTACAAGTCCAGACAACAGTCAAGATACTAGCCTTTGCAGATGACTGCGTGACAGATATAGCTAATAACAATGATGCCCGCCAGCTGGAACGCACACTATAGGAATATTCCATTGTGAGAAACGTGTCGCTGAACAAAAGGAAAATGAAAATAATCATCCTAGGCAAGTACTCTAACAACTGGGCCACAATACCCAAACCTCACAGCCCCTCATGAAGGAAAACCCCACCCATCTTACCCTTCGCATCACCTCCTACAACCAACCCTATCCGTTACCTTGGGATATGGCTGGAAACAGGGGGGTATGCCAATGAGATGATTGAGAACAATCTACTACAGCGGGTGTCCAACTGCGTTGCCTCCCTCAAGGGAAGATCCCCAGGACTAATAAGGCGAGTAACAGTTGAAAACTCACTCATCCTCCCAATACTGTGATTCCCTGCACACGCAATATCCTTCTAACCTACATTCATATCCTCAATCCGCACACTTATCCAGGGATGGCTGTGGCCTGGGTCCCAGCCACCTGTACTGGTGAAAATACACTTTGGCCCACGCTCCAGCGGAGGCATGTGCCTAATAGACTTTGAGGTCCACGCCAACTGTATTGGGCACCTGGATAAAGGAAGTCCTAGCACCAGACCTCCCATGACAACACTGGTATAGAGCGACTAGGGCCAACTTTGCACAGGCGCTAAAACTATCCAACCCACACAACCCGTCCAGCCTGCTCACATACCTTGCAAACTGCCCCAATGCAGCAGGCCCACATGGAACCCCCTCACTTAAACGCCTTCTCTGCATCATTTGGCACATGAGGTGGACCATCACTCTCACAGGCACTAATTAGGGAAGGGGAAGGCCCAGAGCTAACTTCACGCTAAGGAAACCAGAAGACCACCCCCAGAGGGGCACACACGACGTGACCATATTCATCACAATAATTGATTACCTAGATGTTTAGACATCCCATATGATCTCACACCACAGAAGGCAATATGGAGGCTAACGCATCATCCACTCATCCAGTCAATGGTAAGAGCTAACACCTGGAGTTGCCTCAGAAGAACTTACAGAACAGCAGATCGCTCCAACTTTCTTCATGCAGTGTGCGCAGTGTGTGGATTGATGGCACCCTGCACCACTTCCTCAAAGCATGCCCACCTATCTAGAGTCATATGGCGGGAAGTTGGCGTCTGTTAAGAACCCAAAATGACCAAAAGCTGTCAATCTCCATAAGCCTCTTTGCACTCCAACTTGAATCCACAATACCACCCACATTCCACTCTCTGATAGTCGCCATTGCAATGTGGACAATCCACACTGTAGCACTGGATGCCTTCAAGGGAACCGTGCCCACCATCCATGGGACAATCAACAGATTTCACCTACACCTACTGGAACCCTTTCAAGCCTGGCTATACGGATACATGAGGCTGAAGCAACAACAACTTGTTGAATCATGGTTCCCAGTCTGGTTTCTACATATGGACCCCTTCCTCCACACCTTCTCCATAACAGGGGAAACCCCTTCAGAGTAAGGCATTTAACCCCTCTATACCTGGCAGTCCCGCTGGCAACAGGGGTAGCTAGTCTACTCTGGGGTACCTAAATCTCGCTCTACTTCACCTCCCCCTACCCATTACATATATTGATATTGTATGTACCCTGGTTGGCTTACCTCAGTTAAATAAAACAATTTTCATCCAGTGCTTTAAAGTAATTAATCCCAGGTTAAGAGTTAATTTGAGCAACAATGCATTCAAACTTCTTTTGATGTTTCAGCGCCATTTGATGTACCTCAGCATCAGTGAATTATCTGTAACTCTTGCTGCTTTGGGAATTCATCCAGATTGATTATAACCTGAACAATCATATGATTGCACTCTGCGTCAATGTTGACCTCACTGTTAGAAATCATTGTTTTGAAGTCAGACAAGACCAGTACATAGTCTAGCTGAGAACTGCTCATTGGTTTTCCGTTATTGTTGTACATCCACATCATAACGCTTGTGGTGTCATCATCCTCTTTATCTATTGTGAGGCACATCCTCAAGGTCAACAGGTATTCTACCATATCATTGGTCTGATAATTGAGATGATTGCTTGTTAGTAACATGTCACAGCATACGTTCACCCAGCAGTTCAGGTCTCCTGCTATTATCATAGCCTACTCAGTTTGTACTTTTAACAGAATTTTCAAAAGTGCGGTATACTTCAGCTTCAGTAATGCATAGACTGTGATCACCCAAAGCTTTTGCCAGTGTCATTTTTGTGGGCCTTAGCCACTAGGATCCTGATAGCGTGCTTTTTCTTTAAAAACACCAGAACTAGGTTCTTATTAAATGTGACAATTGCAACTTGATACATTCATAGTGTTTAGCAGACAATGTGGAAGGACCATGGGTGAATTTTTCTGTCATAGATTAATTGACCATTTCAAATAGCTCTGGGCTTAAGTTTAAGAAATAAAGATTTGGTGTATATTATAGTTTATTAAAATGGTTCATCTTCCTTCTCCTTTTATGAATGCTGGCCGTCCCCTTGGCATTTGTGGCCACAATAGTCATTTCTGGCTGCAGGACCCACAGGTATGAGGCTATTGGGCCACAGATGGAGTCACATACCAAGTTTTGTTTTATGAGGTGTTATATGCCAAATTTGAACAAGGTGGTGGAGACAATTGGAGAGAGCACTTTGATGGGACACGTAATTTATTATTAAACATTTTTTTCACCAAAAACTCTGTCACTATCCCTTTTTCTTTATATAATGATAAGGACATCGGCTTTATTAAAATTGTATTTTATACTTTGGGGAGGAGGATCAAGAGGCTGTTTTAGAAGTGGACACCATATTATTTTCAATGTTGCTAATATGTTGTGATATGACTGGGTATATTTGCCCTTATTTTGAATAATTGACTTTTTCAGCTTTCCAGTTGAGGTTTCTTACTAGAAAGCTTACCAGTGTTAGGCTTTTCCGTGTTTGTTGCTGCTTTCATGGTAGCCTCCACTTCAGAAAAATTTTAGGTGATTTTTTAAGCCCACCTTCTGTTAACAAATCTCTTTTTTCAGCTCAGTCTGCTTGGGTTAAGTGGGGTGTATTAAGTTTAGGGCTTGCTCCAAAATTTTATTTTGTAAGCTTCTTTAGGTTCATGAAAGGCTCATCTTCAGCCTTGGGATGTGTAAACTTTATTTAGGGTTTACTTCACAGGTTTTGTACATGATGTATTAGAGAGAGGTGCGTGATAGTTGTATGAAGACAACTATCCAGTAGAGTTTCTTTATGACCAATGGCATCAAACTCAATTAGATATTCTCCTACAGGAAGGTACTAAAACCTTATTTATGATAATTTGAGAACAATTTTGATTAAGGGAAATATCCTTCAACTCTTATACAAGTGAAATTGAGCAAAAGCTATATAAGGTAAACTATCCCTCAAACTCTTCCATAAAAGAACAATATTAAAATGATAGTACTATCTAATTTGATAATCTACTGTACCATCTTTATTTAGTTGAAAAGGCGTTTAAGTAGGAAATTTGCCGCTCAGCTCCTTGCTTGGCACCCCAATGGGAACAACATACATTGGCAACAAACTTAACCCTAAATAGGCATATCAAACAATGAACACTTCATCCACCTAGTCACTACCCAACATTAACTAGATTATGATCCTCAATAGCTGGATAAAAAGATAGTTGTCCCAACTCCTTTTTCCAGCCCCAGAAGATTAAACTTTACAGGCTAAAAGCCTGCTTAGATAATGTGACAATTTACCAATTTATATAAACCACTTTTCTCAGACTAATCTGCAAGCTACTGCCATAAAAAGTGCTGTCAAATGCTTCAGTAACTCTAAAACATGCTTACCAATTGGTGACAAATCTTAATCAATCCATATAACAAAGTTAATTGTTGAAGTTAAACCAGCAATTGGAGTTTTTATAAACATTATTGGTGGTGATCTCCAATGAGCTATTAATTGTCAGGCTCAGAATCAAATCCTGAAAAAAAGACTAAACTAATTTTCATATTAGAACATTCCAAAAAATAGTTATCAAACACTGATAACTACAACTTCCCTTAAGGATGCATTTCAAAAAGCAAATTAAAGTGAGATAAGAAAAATAGTTATCCATAATCTATCACAGCTGGATAGTGTGCATTCCAGAATACCAACAGTATGCTTCACTTTTTCCCATTCCCACACATCCTTATCTATGGCATTAAGTTCTTGTTGTTGCTTCATGTCCATAATCTCTGTGAGATTGTGCAAAAGCCACTCCTTGGCCTTGTCCAGAAAGAGGTTTTTTACAACCTTCATAATCCGTCTGATGGGATCATAATCATATCTGTGGGGCAATTACCTCTTTTTCCATGTCACAGGGCCATCATATGCCCTGTCTGATAGCAGAATTGACATGCTTGCTTTGCATACCATGTTTAAAGTATACTTTTGACTTAGTCTTAGGTTGCAGATGAGCCTTGTGGAGTGCAATCTAATTTGCCTTCATCCAGGGTGCATTTATAAAAGCTCCACATTTAAGGCAAAGTCATTTGATGATATTTGCCACCAGCTTAATGGAACTTATAAGTCTCACTGTAGTATGATAGCCCAGTTCAAATTGCCACATGGATCCATTCATGCTCGTAGTTCATTGATAAGATATAAATTTTAACCCACCTGACCATTTTATTTTATAATGGGTTGGTTCCATTCGCAGGTAGGAGCCCTTGTACATGATTCCCACCTCCATGAGCTTTTTGTGGTTGAGCTCACTGAGGATCAGATTGTCAATGTAGCTGCATTCCAGAGTCAGTGGTGGTATTAATCTCCACTCAACAAGACCTTACTCTCTCTAGAATAGTTACAATTAATTCCTACCAGTTTCTCTCCTTGATCAAATGGAGATGTATAAAGATGGCATCCTTTAGGTATAAATTTCAGCAACTGCAGTTTGGAGAATCCTCCACTGATGAAATTGTAGATGAAGTCAATATGGTTGCTGGTGCCATTCCATGATGGTTATTTGAGAAGATTTCTGCCAAATTGCATGAATTATTTTGAGGAGGCCAATGGGGCCTCATCAGGTGGTCTCCCATTCATTATCCAGCTTATCAACTTGTTAAAAAGATTACCTAGTTCAAAAAGGCCTTATCTTGGTGTTTGTGAATGACTCACTTGCAAATATTGCAGGCCATCACTGTGCCAATCTTCAGTTTTTGCCAGACTTGTGCTTCGTTGGGGTTAAATTGAGTGATACCAATGAAGAGAGACTTCAGGACGCATGCCAAGTGGTATTGCTGGAGGATATTGAGGATTGTCAGGAATCATGAGAATCAGGTGGACATGAGCGGGACTTAAACACAACCCAAAATATAGCTCAATTGAAAAGGCTCCACTAATTCAAGAAGTATTAAGACTGGCTTAAATAATGAACTTCCAAAAGGGAAAAAGGAAGCTCAAACCCTTTAAGATTCCACCAGTTCAACTAGCAAAGGAACTAAGTCAGCTGGTGAAGATCTCGTCACTCAAAAGTCCACATAATTGGTTGCTCTGGCTAAAGAGAGTCAAATTCAAGAAAGCCTACGCCTCCTGGCATATTACCAAAGAGGTCTCTTTACCCTACTCTATCTCAACTATCACTCCAAGATCTCCTAGGTGATCTTAAGTACCTTGAAGGCCTATAAATATCTCCAAGTTTTGATTAATAAAAATGCCTTCAGATTTAATGGTTATTTCACTAGTGATTATTTTTTGCTTGTTCCATAAACAGAGATTACCTACACAAAGTAATTCTGCTAAAAGATTTTTGCTTTAGGTACGCTATTCCTAAGAGAATCTGCTAAAACCAAGTTTTACTAATAGTGAACAGCCTTAAGAGGCCTTTTCCTTCAGAGAGGACAAAAAAGTCCTAAAAATTGGTGCTCCCTGCTAGGTCCTTCTGAGGCTCCTGGTGAAAACCTACCTTCCATAATAACAACTCCAGCAAATACAGCCCTCCTAGTATGGAAAAGAATATGAGTTTGCCCAATGGGTAACTATCATTAATCAAGATGTGACGCTACCTCAACCACAATAAATTGAGGTCTGCGTTCCTGTGACTTTAACTATCTCAGTCCTTGATGAATCCATCAATAGAATTCAGGCTCCCAACGTTGCTCAGACAATCAGAGCTCTTCTGGGAGGAGCTATGACCCCTGATGACATATTAATTGCAGACATTCTGCATGGGATTTACTCAACATGACATATCTTTATAACTAACCTGAGCTTTCTAGCATAAAATTAAGATTGGCTCATATGGCCCCTACCTCCAGCTATTCGTTCTTCCTGCATTAAACCATCACAAGCAGTTGCTTGAGCTATACCATATTTAGATGCAGCGACAGCTAAGTTTTACCTACCAGATTCACTCCTAACTCCTTGAGTTATCTGACACCGCCTCTAGTTTTGGCTGATATAATTGGGAGGCCAACTTGAATAACCGCTGGGAGGTCAATGACACCCGACGATACCTGGATCAAATTGACACTGGAGTCATCCAATACTTACAGAATGAGTTCATCCAGCGGATGGTCCAATTAACCACTGACATAGACCAGAGAGTGGAGCGTGCCTTATCCACCCATCTCAACTGAATTACCTAAGATTGCCAAGCAACTGATTCTTGACTTGTTGATTTGTTTAGCTATATCCAGCAGATGAGCAAACAACTCGCGCTGAGCTGACTCCTGAAGTTATGGTGCAACATGAGGCCCTCAGCAGAACAGGACCCAGTTTGAGAGAAGGAGAGCAAGGGCCCTCTGGTCCTGGAGGTCTCCGAGGTCCTCCAGGCACCTCCTCACCTGCTGGATCCTTTTTCAATGAAGACAACAAAGCCCAACTTAAAGCTCTCGATTAACAACTATTACTGGTTGCTCAATGAACTGAGATGACTATTAAGGGAGAACATCTGGATGCTGATTTTCTCTTCCCCTCCTTGTACAACTAATATGTGAAGATTACTGGAGCCTGCTCCAATCTGGTCGCCTCCCAAACACAAGCAAATTGCCACATCAAGCGGATGATTACCCAAATCAAACATTTAAATGTAACCAGGATGCTCACTCCAAGCAATTGGCTCAACAGTCCAAAGAGATCAAGAGTCTACGCCATACTTTAGATTTTAAGCCCCCTTAAGCACGTCAATGAATTTTACTCCACTATTCAGGATGACATGGACGATATCTGCTATTAGTTTGATAGGGATATCCCGCATACTGATATAGGCACCCCTGGAGCCCACCAAATCAAAATGCTCTCTCTCTCCTGCTGTTCATGCCCTCTAAAAACCCATCAGATATTTCAAACCTACCTTTAAGGAGAAGTACATTCTGGGGTCTGAGCCAATTCAGTCATGACTCTTTGTATATGAGGGTGCAATGGGGCTAGCTACCAATTGACAAAAATACCAGCATATACAAATCTGTTTGGATGGCAAGGCACAAGAGAATAAGATGCCTTATTTCATACATGCACCACGTGGGCAACCATAAGGAGGCCCTTATCTAAGATTTTGGCAGCAACTGAACCCTCTCTTACTGTGAGCAGGCTTTCATGTGTATCCTCCCCTAGATGAGAGGAGACTCATATTGAATTTGTGGAACGCTTTTATCATAAAGCGCAGGCGTTAGCTTCCTGTGACCAGGTTATTTTGGATGATGCCAACTTGGCTGTTCTCTCTGTTTTCTAGTATAGTGCCAACCTAATATTATATTTCCAGAACGCCAAAAAAATGAATAATATATCATCAACGTTAGATTGTTAATAATGGAGTTTCCTGATCCAGAAATACGCTAATCTTCAAATAATGGGAATCAACCCAATATCCATGACGTCTGGTGCTTTCAGAGATCAAAATTATGTCACAACCCATGCTCATAATGCAGAATCTTCAGCCACCAAGAAGGTTCCTGTTGGAAGAAGCAAGCTGATGAGTCAGGAAAAGTAAAGTCATCATAGGGCGTGAGGCACCCTCTGCTGATGATTCAACGCCTCAATCTCAACCTTCTGCCGCTCCAAGCGCTGAGTGTTATGTTCTGGAGAAACATGAAAAATTGGACGTTCCAGATTCCATGTTTTCAAATAAAGACTTAACTTCCTCTTACTCTGCATTTTCTGGACTGCTCCCTTCTGGAAACTCCAGTTACTTCATACCCACTTTGGCACCAAAGTTACTTGAGTAGAGGTCATTGCCCACAAAGTGAAGATCTTGGCCATCAATGACATTGGCTCCCCCCATCAACTTTATATTCTCTTAGCTGGTCAAGTAGATAAAGGTTGCACCAGACCAGAATCAATCCCTAGACTTCAGAATGGTGGGACCTCATTGTTCCCACTCCCTGGGAGCCTGCTCCTCTTTGCTTCTTTGGTCTAGATCTCTAGTTGTTACAGCTCCTGCCATTGTTTTGGAAAATGATAGTTACGATTTGCTTATCAGCACCCAGTTCTTAGTAAAATTTGATACTCTAATAAGCCACAAGGATTTGTAATTTCCTATTTTAGGGTACTCTGTTCCTCTGGTTGTGGAGGAAGTTTCTAATGAAAAAGGGAAGAGGAAACCCCAATGTTGCTTACTTGAACACCTGGATCTCATTGAATGGCTAGAGTATTGGGTAATTGGACCAAAAATCAAGCTTCCACCTTCCCACGCTGAGGCTACAGAAGGAATGCCTGTGTATGTGTCTGGCCACATAGTCATACCATCTAAATCGCAGATCCTAGTGGAGACTGGTCTCCAAGTTACCATACCGCTGGACCACTTATTGGAAATTTAATGAGAGAGTAATCTGGTCATCTATAAACCAATGACCTGCCCTGAAGTTCTGGATCCCGCAAAAGAGGGCCCATTGATTATCCTAATGGCCAACTTTACTGATCAACCAATGCAGATAACTCAGAGACGATCCACTGCATATGTAAAAATATTACCTGTCAACTAGATTGAGTCTGTCCAAGGATGTGGAGACCTCTAAGACTTAGGAATGTATGAAACTGTTACAATAGCCAGAGTTGAGGTGAAAATTTTTGACATGCTTACTTGAAAACAGCAACAACAGGCTGATGCCCTACTTGAAGAATATTCTGATATTCTCCACTAGCCCAGAGGATTTTGGGATGATGAAGGGGGTGCAACATCAAGTGCTGACTGGTGATTCCTCTCCAATTTGCGCCTGCCCCTATTGGAAGTCTTAAGTTGAGGAAGTCCAGGTTGCAAAAGAATTGAAACAACCATTGGACGCTGGGTTACTAAAACCTTTTTAGAGTCCCTGGGCCTCGCCATTGCTGCTTGTGTGGAAGAAGGATGGAGGGCATTGTGTAGTAATGGACTACAACCATCTGAATGCCATTACTTGGAAAAATATCTACCCGCTACCTAGGATTAACAACTCCTTATGCCTCTTATCTGGGTCCTAATTTTCTCTGCAATGAATCTTGCTAGTGGGTACTGGCAAATAGAGCTTGCACTGGATGACTGAGAGAAGTGCTTGCTCATAGTGAGTGAGGGGTTATTTGAACCCATTTGCATGCCTCAGAGGATGTGCAACGCTACAGCCATTTTCCAGCGGACCATGGACTGCCTGTTGGAAGACCTGAAGATTTCATGTGTATTGGTCTACCTGGACAATGTAACTGTATTTTTACGCACGTTCAACCAGCATTTGGCCCACTTAAAGAAAGTTATCAGATGGCTATGCTCTGCTGTGTTGAATATGAAGCCCGCCAAATGTCGTTTCTTTCAGACTGAGATGGAATTCCTTAATCATAAGGTCACCTATGAAGGAAATTTCGCCCTTTCTCAATAAGGTGATCACTATTGATAAGCTGACTTAACCCAGCAGTTTGTGTGACATTAGGGTTTTTTCTTGGCATGGTCAGGTACTACTGACAATTTCTACCGCACTTCACCAGCTCGCCTAGCCCATAACCTACCTCCTTCATAAAGGGGTTCTTTTCTGATGGGAGGTTTCCCAGCAGCAGTCCTTTGATTTCTTAAGAAAAGCCCTTTTTAAAGCCCCTATTCTGGTACATCCTGAGTTTGATAAACCCTTCATTCTATTTACTGATGCTTTTGATGTGGTCGTGAGGGCCATTTTGTATCAACTGGACGCAAGCCAAGCTGATCACCCCATAACTTACTTTAGTAAGACATTAACCCAAGCGGTACAAAGTTACAGCATAACCAAACATGATAGTCTTGTTGTGTTAATGGTCATCAAACATACTGTCTTTTTTCCATACAGGAATCATTTTATTGTAGTGATGGACCATGCCTCACTATAGTGGTTATAACGGATGAAAGAACTGGATGGACGATTGGCCCAATGGGCCCTTAAGCTCCAGTATTACGACTTCTTAATAGTCCACAACACGGGGATGACAACCAATACTCTGATGGGTTGTCTCAATTGCCTATCCTGGCCCTTTATGCTTCTGTATAAGACCAGATCTATAAGCTCATTATGAAACTGGAAGAGCAGAGCCATGAGTTGTTGACAACACACCAGTGCAAAGCAGATGGCTGCTCAGACTTGAGTCAAAAACGGATTGTTATATAAACAAGTTGGTACCTCTTGTCTACCATAGGTTTGACCCTCTGCTCGGACAAAATCTGCTCTGGAGGCATATGTTGCCATAGGCACGGCACAGTAAAGAAAATCATTTGATGGCTTAGAGACCGCTGCTATTGGTAAGAAATGATTGAGACAGTCCAGGATGTTGTTGACTCATATTTCACTTGTTCAAATTAGAAGCCTCCAATCCTCTATACCATCATCACTTCAATGGCCCATGGCCATTTGTCACAGTTAGCATCAATGTTTATTGGACCCCTAACTATGGGAATGTATTGTCACCGTTTTATCATTCTTATGGTTGATCACTTAATGAAATGGATTAAGGCTATCTCAGTTACCTTCCAACTTCCAAAGTGACCTCATGTTTATTGCTGAAGAAGGTCTTCAGTCACCATGACAGTCCCAAGGTGCTGCTATCTACAATGACACCAATTTTATTTCTAGTGTGATTGCCAATCTTAACTTTCTAATGGTCACTTATCATTCTTTCACAACCCATTATCATCCAGATACCAACGGAGCTGTAGAACAAGCAAATTGTTTTTTAGTTGTCATTCTTTGCAAGATGGCTTCCTACATCCTTTGAGAAGGAATATATACTTACCAGCGGCCTTATTAGCATTTTGTGTTAACTATCATTGAATCATCCAAATGTCACCTTTCTGAGCCCTTTATGTCTGAGAACTAATTTTGCCCTCTAGTGTGCAGCCTATACTCAAAACTTCCATGCCAGAAACCACTGACTTAGCCATGCAAAGATTGGCTGATGGATTACTTAGGTTACAAACATTAGCTGCTAAATTCATGGATAATATTTTACAAAGGGAAGCTGATCAAAAGAATGCCTGGCAGCCAGTCCTATATGAATTCCAATTAGGGGACCTTGTCCTATTTTACCATCACCAACCTGGGTAAATTGTTCATGAACTTGACACTCTGTATTCTGGTACACACTGGGTGATCTACCATCAGGGCCCTGAATACTCAATTGCCTCTGTGAAATTGGGTGCCATTGTAAATTAGGTGCATTCTAGATTAATCCAAAATTATGTTTCTTCTCAGAAAGATCTTGAGGGGTGCATTTTCAGAAATCATGAGAATCAGGTGGACACGAGCGAGATTTAAACATAACCAAAAATTATAGCTCAATTGAAAAGGCTCCACTAATTCAAGAAGTATTAAGACTGGCTTAAATAATGAACTTCCAAAATGGCAAAAGGAAGCTCAAACCCTGGAAGATTCCACTAATTTAACTAACAAAGGAACTAATTCAGCTAGTGAAAATCTTGCCACTCAAAAGTCCACATAATTGGTTGCCCTGGCAAAAGAGAGTTGAATTCAAAGAAAGCCTATGCCTCCTGGTACATTGTCAAAGAAGTCTCCTTATCCTACCTAATTCTAACTATAACTACAAGCTCCTCTAGGTGATCTTGAGTACCTCAAAAGCCTATAAATATCTACAAGTTTTGATTAATAAAAATACCTTCAGATTTAATAGTTTCACTAGTGATTATGTTTTTCCTGTTCCATGAACTGAGATTACCTCCATAAAGTACTTCCTCTAAAAGATTTTTGTCTGAGGGAACGCTGTTCCTATGAGATTCAGCTGAACCACATTTGACTTATAATCAAACAGCCTTCAAAGGCCCTGACCTTCAGAGAGGATGACGAAATCCTACAGTGATTGTTTTTTGCTAAAACAAGTTTCCAGAGTTTTACTTAGTAAGGTGAAGCCTTATCCTGGGGTTAACTAAGAATACCTTCACCAAATCTAATCATTTGAGGTAGGCTCTGGTGGATTGATTCAAAGGGAATTTGGCTATAGCGGATTGTAGATATTAATGGAATATTCAGTTTACTAAAGATGCTCCAAATTGGCTGCCAAACTATAAAGATACAATTTGTGAAGATTAGCCAGTCCTGACATATTATGATAACAGTTAAGTGCAAGGCTAAAAAATAACCTTATCATTTTTATTACCTTTTCTCCTAAGGAATTTAAATGACTGGTGCAATCATCTAATTATTTCATTCCAAGTTATTAATAGCTAAATACAACGCTTATACTTAAGTCTGCCCATTCTTTTATAACCCTATATAAGGTTCAACCTCATCATATATGAAGGGGGATTATTATTATCATCTGCCTATTATATAAACTTATGATTATCTTATATGTTTTCAGGTTTAGGCTAATGGAGAAGATACATTTGTGCCTCTCCAAGGACCTATAATCACTGGACCAGCTACCAATACACTGGCTCTGAATCTAGGCTTTTAGTTATTATTGATTCCAATATTTCAAGCTTTGAGGTCTGTTCTTCTATCTAAATTTTGCTGAAATGTTGAGAAGTGGTGCTCACTATAGAGGCCCTCAGAACTGAAACCAGTGAAAATGTCTATCACACCACAGAGTCAATATCTTGATTGCCACCAATGCTGGTACTACTCTTTTTGGATCTCTCTTAGTTATAACATCAACAAGGATGTTAGAAGGAAAATCAATTACTTATGACTGTCTACCTCTGTTAGCCTTACCAAGATTCGTCCTTGCCACAACTTAATGAGTAAACTGTGGGTGTTGCCCCTATAACCCCTAGGGGTTTCCTAATCTTCAGATTATGGACCCTGCGTCAAGGAGTTCTTGCATGAATACCTCCCATTAGTGTTGGTCTTTGACTTTATTATTCACAGGATGTCTGAAAGCTTCCTCATTTGATTATGGGCAGCATCAATTCTGAAGGACCTGTTTACTCTGACAGGCGAGTAAAACAAAATGGAAGAGTGAGCCTGCTCTGAACCCAAATGGCAATATTGGACCTGTTCTGAACCTGCTAAGAAAATTGAGCCCACTCAGTTGCTATTGCTGGCCTTTCTACAACTCCTAACTTCCAATGGATGATAATCATTTTTAAGAAGAGATGACAATACTAGTCAAATCCTTTATTGGAGTTTTTGCAACAGTATTAATTCTGCTATTATATCACCAAAGTTGCCAAATTTAGTGCAATGTTTTCTGCTGTTGCATTGACCTTACTACCAACATCAATGTGATACTTTGACTTTTGTTTCACCAATGCTGCCAAACTTAATGCAAAGTCATTTCACTTAGTTGTACCCATTCTATCAGGGTCAATCTAGTCCAATTGACTACTTTTATTAGTTGAAAAAAAATTGGGAAAAAAGAACCTCCTTTAAAAAAAGCTCTAAAAAGTATGAAATAATTGAGAAATTAAGCCTACTCAATAAAATCCTTTTTGAAGTCAGCGCCATATTTTAACTAAATTATAGAATTTTGCTCACAAATACAAATTATATCTTATGTCTGGATTGGGTCCAAGTGTAAACTATAAGCAACTTAGAATAGATAGTACTGAGTATACAAGTTATAAATACCTATTATAACTCTGTTAAAATATGGCACCAACTTCAAAAAAGGGTTTTATTGAGTAGGCTTAATTTCTCAATTTTTTCATACTTTTTAGAGCTTTTTTTAAAGGAGGTTCTTTTGTTCTCAAAAAAAACTTTACCCCCAGCTCTTTTCCCCTCAAAAAATTAGTGCATTTTTAAAAGTGGCTCTTTTTTCTACTTTTATTAAATATTACTATCTCTATATATCCTTTTTGATACCTTACTATTTCTCTAAAAATAAAACTCATTGTATATATTTTATATATAATATCTATAAACAAATATACTAATAACTCATTTTACTAAATTTAGTTGCTTTTATTGGTCAACTTATATTAAATTTACTGATCACCATCTACAATACTTCATTTTACTAAAATTAGATGATTTTATTGGTCAACGTATGATGAATTTACTGATCGCCATCTACAGTAATTCATTTTATTAGATTTGGTTGCTTTTATCAGTCAATCTATGTAAATTTATTGATCGCTATCTAAAATAATTTATTTTACTAAATTTAGATGAGTTTATTGGTCAAATTATGCAAAACCGATAGTCATCTATAATCTTGGGTTGGGACCATCTAGTACTAAAAAAAAAGATAGTCATCTATAATGATTTAAGCTCGTCCCGCTATGAGCTCATACTGACTGATTTTTGAACATACCCCCCAGCCATAGGACATTAAATGTGCAACGAAGCTATCGCTTCACCGATGCCGGAAAAAGTTTATCCAGTGTTGTATGAGTCCCACAAGTACTCATCGCTTCCGAGTCCATTTTGATATATTTACTAAATTAATGGGCAGATACTTGACCAATACTTACAAAAGTAAAATGGGACCTAAGTTGGAGCATCCTCTTTTATTAAAGAAGATGATCATCCAAATCGGTCCAGTATTTTCAGAGTTATGCGTGAACAAACATAGAAAAAAAACCAAAAAAATATACCTACAGGTCGAATTGAGAACCTTCTCCTTTTTCAAAGTTGGTTAAAAAAGCGTCTATCACCGTTTTGGAGCTATCAATCCAGAAAAGGAAACCCCTTTCCCCACCAGCAACAATGCATCTGAAAACCCAATGTCAACTCAGGTACTAAATAAAACTCCCAATTGTATCAATCAATGAGCTCCAATGTTTATTCAAAAATCCCAGCTGAAATGTTATTTAATCATCAAACCATATTTTACATTGAAACACCACCTGGAATTAGCTGCAGAATTGAGCTGAAACTCGAACCATCTGATCTGGCCATTAGGAATGATGATAGGTCCATTTCTGCCAATTTATACATTATGATGATAATTTCTTAAGACCAGATGAATTTATAGTTACTCATTTTGATCTAATCAATGAAGAAACTCTACCTAGAGATAGATTGGATTCAATAGGACTAAAATCCAACCTTCAGAGCGATGATTATTGCCAAAAAATTGATTTGAAGGCCAAACCAACCAATCTATCAACCATTTCCAATAGTATAGATGATTTCTGCGCCAATTTAAACCAAAATTTGAGAGTTTACTAAGTATCTTTACTTTAAAGCTAAATTCACCTGATTCAGAATTTTCTCTAAATAATTCAACAATTAATTCAACTGATCCAACCCTCAAGGTTACTCATGTTAATGAATTAGCAATTATACCTCAATTCCCACCATTGACTCTATCTCATGTGAAGAACTAGTGGAGAACACCAAGTCAGCTGATCTGTCAAATTACCTTGAACGCCTTTTTTTCAGTCTCCCATGTTCAACATAATGAATTGACAGAAACTTCACAATGCAGATCTCAAATTTTAGAATCTAGGATCATTGGGTCATCCTTTATATCAACCAAAAGTATGTATATTTTCCGCCAGCAACATTTTTTGCATGTGGCAGTGAATCAAGCCCTAACGACGTTGCCTCCAGGGCCCCTTTTATTGGCACCAATGATGAGGACTCTGGTGTCCAGGTGGATGACAACGACGTTGCCTCTGCCATTCACATTACCCAAATCCCATTATGTATTTATTTATTTATGTATCTATTTTTGTTTGTTTTATTTTCATTTTATTTCAAATTTTCAAATTTTATTCGAGGTGGGCCGACCTGGGGACGATACCGCACCGATTAGGGAAGTGAAGAAAATGGGAAAGGAGGATAAAACCCGGAAAACCTCCATGCGCGGCGCATGATAGGCCAGGAACTCCATGGACCGCCTTTGCTATTCGCTATCTCGGTTCGGGGCATTGGTGCGCAAAACCAACACAGTCAAAATCGTCCCCTACCCAAAGTCCATTACTGGGATCGAACTCGGGGAGGAGTGGTAGAGGGTTCATACTCTACCACTAGGGTATCCTCCCCTTTATTTTCATTTTATTTCTATTTCTATTTTTTATTTCTATTTCATTTTTATATTTCACTTCATGAGTACCACTGACAACGCCTCAGGTACTCAAAATTGTTTTATACAAATCTTTTTTATTTTTTATTTATTTATTACTTCAATAACAAAGCCTCTGGAGTATAATTTTCTGAGTATCAATGACAACGTCTCAGATACTCTTCACTAGTGCACCAACGACGTTGCCTCTGGTGCACCCATTTCTCCTATTGTCAAAAAGAATTAACCCTAATTAGGTTACCCCTGGGACAAGGCTTGGATGAGGCTTGTCATGGTTTTACCTTGGTAAGGTGAAGTCTTATACTGAGGTTAACTAAGAATACCTTCACCAAATCTAATCATTTGAGGTAGGCTCTGGTGGATTGATTCAAAGGGAATATGGCTATAGCGGATTGTGGATATTAATGGAATATTCAGTTCACTAAAGATGCTCCGAATTGGCTGCCAAACTATAAAGATACAATTTGTGAAGATTAGCCAGTCCTTACATATTATGATAACAATCAAGGGCAAGGCTAAAAATAGCCTTATCATTATTATTCCCTTTTTTCCTGTGAAATTTAAGTGAGTTGGTGTAATCGTCTTTTTCAATCCAAGTTAATAATACCTAAATCCAATGTTTATACTTGAGTCCGCCCATTGTTTTGTAATTCTATATAAGGGTCATCCTCATCATATATGATGAAGAATTTATTGTTACCATCTGTACTATTAAATAAACTTATAATTATCTTATACCTTTTATCTGGTTTAAACTTAAGAAGATACATTTGTGTCTCTCCAAGGACATATAATCCCTGAAGCGGCTAGATATGTGCTGGCTCTGAATCTACAGCTTTAGTTATTATTGACTCCAAAATTTCCAAGCTTTGGGGACCTCTTCTTCTATCCAGAATGTCATTTAAATGCCAAGACAAGTCTTTCAAAGTTAAACAGTTCCACTAGCGTTTGTAAACAAGAATGCATTTTGGTTGGTAAATTAGACTCACACCATAGGAAGGTTTTTGACAGGCCAGAAAGGATAAGCAATGCTAACTACTCATGGCATTCAGTCTGGGTCTTTTTTTATTTTGTCCAAAATTACATTTCTGCTATCTCCTCTTAAAAATGTCTCATTTTTTAATTTCTTGTATGTATGGAGTTTTTATAAGAAAAGGCTTAATTGGGGTAAAGCCTTTACAGCATAGGGGCCGCAAGGGAGGTTTTTGGGATAAACTGTTTCCAGCCCTGAATCACTTCAAATTGGATACCAGACTGTATCAAATCTCATATAAGTTTATAAAACATAACCCTGCACATTGTTGCCACTTCCTGAGGTGAGGTTTTATGTTTAAAATCAGGTTTGGAGTCTTTAAAGGTAAATCCAGACACATCCCAGTCCACTGCTTTGGCCAAGGGAGCATGATTTCTCTATATCATCCATTTATCTAGAGGGAAAGTGTGGCTGTGTAGGGTCTTGTGGATGTTCTTGGTCACACCCAGGCTTTCCAAGTTGTGTACTTAGTCAATGCTGATTCTGTTGCAGATCCTTTACTTCATTTTCATGGGGGTGAAGCTGTTAATGATCCAATTAGTGAAATAATTGTTGACCAATCCTGGGAGAGCCCCTATTCTACACCCTTCTCCTTCACCCATCTAGTCTTGAGCAAGCCAGATGCAGTGGCGGGTGGGATCCATGTGCTGACCAGCGCAATGCTTTGGTGGCCTTGAAACTAGCTACAATCCATGGCATTACCTCCTTGGTGGAGAATATAGTATTATAACTCTTGAGTGCTGAGTCTGGGGTTATAAAATGTCATGCCCAGTTGAGCGCAATTGAGGCGTTGGGGAATTGCTTATGTCAGTAATAGCTTTGAGCTTTTTAAGAAAGTTTTCCATTTTGTCAGGGATTCTTACCTTATTATACTCCATGATGTTGTAGAGGTTGATCCCTGCTTCAAGCCAAGTTTTGGCATAGGTGGGCCTGAGGACCTCATGGACAGCTGCTTTCACTGCATGGTGGTTAATGGGCATCTTCATCCACTTGAAGGCATCCTTAGTGTGGACTCATAACAAATTAAAGATAATCGCCAACTCAATAGGTATTTGTGCATCATGACATCTCTTTGAAGCACCAGTGGAGAGCTTATGCTCACGCTATATGGCAGCTGTCACAGGTTGTGATTGCCTTTTCAATCCAATATATTGTCATAGAGTAGGTTAATTTCAAGGCTTTCTATAGCTTAATCTTCAGGTGGAGGTGCCTCTGTGTGCAACCATATCTTTCTGAACTGGTGTGTATTTTGTGAGCGCATTACATGATATGTTGTCAGCTGTTTCTTGGTTTGTGTTGATAAATTTAGTTTCAATTAATAAAAACTTTTTGCTTTTTGTAGATTGTTTTTGTAGATTATCTGATGAAACCTAATATTATTTAATGCAATGGTTACTTTAACTTTTTCCATGATGTGGTTTTAATCAATTGATGGAATCATATATAGGTGGTGTCAGGGACTGGTGTACTACTGACCTGGTTGGGGGTAGCTAACCATGAGTTAGCATAACTAAGGGGTTTAGCCCAGTATGACAAGGACACTAGAGGTGTCCAGATATAATGAATGGTGGGTAAGCTGGTATGGGAGTTGCTTAAAGACATAGCTTTAAAAGGGGAAAGTTTGAAGGGAGTTTCTTGTAGGCTGGGGTGGTAGATCAGTATTGATAACACTTTAGTAAATAAACTTAATAGTGTTTGCATTATAAAGAATATTTTTTGACTGCAAAGATTAACAAAATGAATGCCTTGGTTTTATATACCATCCAACTTTCTGGACTTACCTAATCTTAATTGATTTTAAAACAGTGCACTATTCTTCTCTGGAGCTTGTGGGATTGCAACATGCATGTGATTTTTAAAGACAGTGGGAATTGTCTCAGTCTCATCATAAATTTGTTTTGGTGTGATTATTTGACTCAATACTATTGCAAATGAAGTAATTTAAATGATTAATTGAACATATTCATTACAATCATTCATTTGATATGCAATTATTTGATCTAACTTCATCACATATCCTATTGATCTGACTGATAATTTTTGTAATCTCAGGAATTCCACTAATGTCAGGATTTACCCTGTCATCATCTCCAACCAAGGCTGAAGCTACCATCAAGGCCTTCTTCTTCCATTTATTTAATAGCTTTCCTGCATTCTTTAAGTTCTCCTCAGACTTCCAAGTGCTCTCTTCTACTGGATATCCAGCCCACTTAACCAGTTATTGCACTTTACCATGATGTGTTCATCTCCCTTTAATAGCCTCCACCTCATACTCAGGACAGGGACCTTTAATCAGTGGTGGTGCTAGCTCTTTGACTTTTCTAGTGTGGTAAAGAGCTTCCTACTTTTTTGTGCAAGAGGGAATGATAGAATACATTGTGAATTTTCCAGCCTTCAGGAAATTCAATATGGTAAGCCACCTTTCCTAGAACCTTTATGACCTTTTATGGCCTATGCGCTGATGGGCAAGTTTCTGACATGGAACATCCAAAGGAATATTACAAGCATCCAGGTAAACTTGACTACCTACTTCCAACACCTTACCAGACACACGCTTCTTATCTGCAAAGACTTTGTAAGTTTGTACTGCTTGGTTCAGATTAGCAAAGCAAAGTGCAGGAGTTTGATGAATGTTTCATAAAAATTCCCTCCCAGAGGGGTTATCCACTTCAACAGATGGCAATTGTTCCCAGCTCACATCATACCCATAGTTACCTTTGAATGGTGATATTCCAGTTAAAGAATGATTTAGAGTGTTATAACAGAACTGGGCCATAGGCAACAACTCAACCCAGTTGTTCTGCTCTGCATTAACATAGCATCTCAGGTACTGCTCTATCACCTGATTAACTCTCTAAGTCTGTCCAACAGTCTGTGAATGGTATGCATTGGATAAACATCTCTTGATTCCAAGGTCTACAAGGAGCTGTTTCTAAAAATTTGATGTGAATTGAGGCCCTCTGTCTGAGATCACCTCCTTGGGAGTACCATGATGCAGGAATACATTTCTCAAAAACAGATGAGCTATCTCTTTAGCTGTGACATTTGTAGTAGTTGGGATAAAATAAGCCATTTTAGTAAATCTATCTACCACCACCAACGCTGCATTGAATCCTTGGGAACATGGTAGCTCTACTATAAAATCCATGGATATTGACTTCCATGACTTTTGTGCGATTGACAATGGTTGTAATTGTCCTTCAGGAAGTCCTCTAAGAACCTTGGTGCACCCATGGACCTCACATCCTGCCACATATTTTAATACATCCCCTCTAAGATCAGGCCATCGGTAAGTTCTTTGAACCAGTTGGATCATTTTACTCTTTCCAGGGTGCTCTGCCATGCCTACATCGTGGTTCTTACACATGATATCCAATCTTTAAGGTCCTTCTGGTACATAAAAACAACCTTTCCAGAATACTAAGTGACCCTTTAACAAGTAACCCTTTTTGTACCACACACTGTCTAAGTCTTAAATGAGATCATTCTTCACATTCTGACAGAAAGCATCATCATTTTGAACATCCAAAATCTCATCTCCACGTTCCACTAGTACAAGATGAGATAATAATGCAGCGGGATCCTTGGTCTTCAGAAGCACCTGTGTATTAAACTCAGTAACTTTCCTCTTTTTCAGTATTATGTAAGGATGCCAGCTTAATAAATCTGGAACCACATTACTTTTCTCAGGTTTGTAACTAATGTCCAAGTCATAATCCGCCAAGTAAGTGCCCAACATGCCTGACGCTGGTTCAATTGCCATGGGGTGAAAAAGTAAGTCAAGTTTTTATGGTCTGTCAAAACTTTCACCGTGTACTTTGCCCCACACAGGTACTGGTGCCAGTGTTTTAGGCATTAAACAATGGCCAACATTTCCTTGTCATAGATAGGATAGTTGCATTCCGCTGGGATGAATTTCTTGGAATAGTAGGCTATGGGATGCAGCCTACCATCATTCCCCTCCTGCAACAAAACCCCCCAAGAGCGTATCCTAAAGCATCAGTCTCAACCATGAAGGGCTTTTCATCATTGGGCATTGACAACACAGGTGCAGAAACAAAGGCAGCCTTCAAGTCAGAAAAAGATTTCTCCACCGCCTGAGACTATTTATATGGAACACTTTATGATGTAAGCCATGTTAATGGTAATGCAATATAAGAAAAGTCTTTAGAAATCCCTAATAAAAGTTTGTCAAGCCTAAGAAACTACAAAAATCCTTCCAGCTATTATGTGTAGGCCAAGATGTTATGGCATCCGCTTTTCTAGGTGCCAAGGTGAACTCATTTCTGCCCACAACATAACTGAAAAATTCAACTTCCTTCTGTGCAAACTCACATTTTGATAGCTTCACATGCAAGTTGTACCTTCCAAAATGTTCAAAGACCAAATTCAAGTGCAGTAAGTGTTCCTCCTGCATCTTACTGGTAATCAAAATGTCATCAAGGTAGGATACACAGAAGTGGTCCAGGTTGCCACCCAGAACCATATTAATCATTTGTTGAAATGTACTAGGTGCGTTGCACAACCCAAATGGCATCATCAGATACTCAAATAGCCCAAATTGTGTCTTAAATGCTGTTTTCCACTCATCACCTTCTTTTATCCATATCTGGTTAAATGCATCCCTCAAGTCAACTTTGGAAAAGGTTGTAGCTCCAGACAATTGGTCACTCAAGTGATCAGCATCAGGTAAGGGATAACGGTTTTTTATGGTCATATCATTGAGCTTCTTGTAGTTTATACATAGCCATAGTCCACCGTCCTTCTTACTAACAAACAAGGGTAATTAACAAGGAGAGGGGGAAACCCGTATAAACCCCTTCTCAATAATTGTATCCAGATATTCTCTAAGGGCAATTTGTTCCCTCTTATTGCAACTATAAATAGGTCCATGGGTGGGCTGCTTCCCTTTTAATAAATCAATCGCATGATCAAAGGATCCATGATCTGGTATTGCTTAGCCTCCTCCTCTCCAAAGAGTGAAGCCATTTTGAGAGATACTCAGAGATCTTTCCTTTGCAACGCTCTAATGGACCAACCTGATTTACAGTTGTGGACATGTTCAAACCTTTATGATCTTCTAACACACACTCAATGAGCTTATCTTTTAGCTTAATTTGTGATAGAGTTCTGACCATAATTGTTCTGAAGTTCAACCTGTGTCCACCAAGGATACCCAAGAATTGCAGGATGGGGTGAACTATGAAGGACCTAAAACTCAAATTTTATTTACTTACCCCAAACTTCAAGTCAATGTGACATGAGCAGCGGTAAGCTAAAGACTGTTCATAATTTCCCTAAGGTTACTTTCATCAAAGGCTTATTTTCAAAAAACCCAGAATTTTTACTTCATGCTCTGAGACAAAGTTCTGTGAGGCCCCACTGTCCAGCAAAGCCATAGTTTTCAAACACTTCTTTCCAACATGTAAGTTTACACTTAATATTGGATAAGACTGAGTATCATTATTTAATGAGGAAACGATGGTCTGGGGGTTTTTCTTGTAATTCTCTTGAACACAGCATTCTTTTGGTTTGACAACACTCACCATTAGATTCTGTGTGATATCAATAACTTTTTAAAGGCAGCGTGGTGGGGTGATTTCTGATTAAATCTGCTAAAAAGCTTACTAACCTCAGTCTGAAGTAAAGTGCTCCCATTTCTTCATCTAACTCTGTCTTCTGAAAGATATCCAGGAATATCTGTATGTATATCTCAACAGTTTTCCCTTATTGCCAAAAATTCATCAAGGCTATTCTTGCCTTTAGTCTGGTATTGTGTGGGTTGCTGCTGCTAACAATTGACTTTTGAATTCCTCATAGTTAATGCACATATTATCATTCTCTTCTAGTTTATTTATAAACCAACTCAGCGCATTACCAGTGAATTGTGAACCCACTTCCATAATTTTCTCATAAATCATCTGAATAGGTCTCAGGATAAGCTTTAAAATATGCCCCAACAACGTAAGACCTTCTTTCACTTCAGCTAAAGATAATTTCTTTTTCAAGGGAACTGTAGGATAAGTCATAGGTATATGGTTGGCCACACTAATTGTCTGCACTTGATTGGGTCCTACTGCTCCTTTATAAGTTGTATTATCATTATTTACTGGGGAAAACATCCGCACCAGCAATTGGTAAACCCATCAACAAGGCAGATATCAAAGCCCCCAATAATAAAAATGTGGTGGGATATTTATTGTAAATTTTGGCAGTCAATTTGTTAGGGACTGGTGTACTACTGATCTGGTTGGGGGTAGCTAACCATGAGTTAGCATAACCAAGGGGTTTAGCCCAGTATGACAAGGACACTAGAGGTGTCCAGATATAATGAATGGTGGGTATGCTGGTATAGGAGTTGCTTAAAGATATAGCTTTAAAAGGGGAAAGTTGGAAGGGAGTTTTTGTAGGCTGGGGTGGTAGATCAGTATTGATAACACTTTAGTAAATAAACTTAATAGTGTTTGCATTATAAAGAATAAATTTTGACCGCAAAGATTAACCAAATGAATGCCTTGGTTTTTATATACCATCCAACTTCCTGGACTTACCTAAGCTTAGTTGATTTTAAAACAGTGCACTATTCTTCTCTGGAGCTTATGGGATTGCAACATGCATGTGTTTTTTGAAAGACAGTGGGAATTGTCTCAGTCTTATCATAAATTCGTTTTGGTGTGATTATTCAACTCAATACTATTGCAAATGAAGTAACTTAAATGATTAATTGAATATACTCACTACAATCATTCATTTGATATGCATTTATATGATCTAACTTCATCACATATCCTATTGATCTGACTGATAATATTTGTAATCTCAGGAATTCCACTAATGTCAGGATTTACCCTAACAGGTGGGAGCATTTCCCAAAAGGAATTTTGATATTTTTTTGGACTTTGGAAATTTTGTGCTCACTGATGCTTTTGTACTGAATTTCAACATTCTTGCAGTAATAGGAGTAATAAAGCTCTTAACCGCTGGTATATACTTTTAAGGGGAAAACAACCACATGTTGAATTTTCAAACATATAATTCTATTAGCTTTCATAATGGGGACAAAAGCAATCCTTCATTAGAATATCACCTCCTAGTATTTAAAAAATTGGGGCTAAAATGGGAGGAGCAAAAGAATTTGGCATAAGTAGAGGGTATTTCAATTATGAAATATGATGATCAGACTATCAGAACTCTTGAGAATCTCTCCCCTTTATTTAACTTAATTTTGGGTGGTAGGTCAATAGCAGATAGGATGTATCCATGCGGTAAGGATTTAATATATTTAATCCATCAATCCACTTGAAAAGATTTTCACCTCAGCTGATTACCTGAGGGCATAAATGGTGATAGGTAGATAATATATTCTCATCTCCCTGAACCCCCTTCAGGTCAATAAAAGGGGGTTGTTTACACTTAGAAATTTAAACTAAATTGCAGTTGGGGCATAGGTAGACCTCAGAAGGAGTCCACTGATTCCCCAAGGGTATGGCATAACCTTATTAACAACATCAAGGCTATTTGGCTGAGGAATAGGAGTAAAATTATATCCCAATTATGATTATTCAGCCTAGAGTTGAAATGTGAGATTTTACTGATATTTTTGGAGAGATTTGACCCCAGAACATTTGTACCAATTAGTTGCACATCCAATTGTCCAACAAGAATTGTTAACTTAAGTTTTCACCAAGCTATCATTGGTGAATCTAGTGAAAACATTTTCCAACATGGGAATTGAATTGTTGTTGTTCACTCCCTAATGTGTAATGTTCCTGTAGGAGTATTTTTAACAGTATTACTGGAGAATTGAAGTGTTGTTTTGGGATTATGTTGTTTTTGGTGACCTGCCAGCCAGCACTCTGGCAGCTTCTCCTAGGTCAATCCTAGGGGCAGATGATGCTGACTCCGCTGTACAGAGTCAGAATTTTGTCCTTATTGCATACTGATGACATTTTTCAGGTTTTGGTCATCTAGAGTTGTTTCTGAAAAGTTCATAATGTGTTGATCATATAAATATGGCAAAGTCATTTATTTGCTCAGTTTGTGTTGCCATTAACTTTGGGATTATGTTCAGTGGGTAGGTTTTTATCAGATATATGATCCATATGATGAAGTACTTTTTAATTAAAAAGTTTAAATCTGTTATGGTGGGCCATCCATTTATATGAGCTAAACTTTGCCAAGCGGCAATCACTACTTTAACTTCATGCTATTTTGAGTTATATTTTTCTGCTCAATATTTGCAGTAAGCTGCTAACTAATAGTGTGTTCTTTCTTAACTTTTTCTAGTCATTTTTAATTTACAAAAGTGATGCTTAGGCGAAAGAAAGATATGTGGGTTCAGGTGTTTGCAGCTACACCCAGTACTTGGCAAAACCATAGAATCTATAAAATTATCAAATTACTATAAACCAATTAGTTGAAACAATATTTTAATAACTATTAAAATCTTATATTATTTTTATACTTTGATTACAACTTTATTTATATTATAATAATCAAGGCAAAACCTGCCTTCTTTGAGAATCAAAATTATAAAATATTTGTACTAAGTTTGGTTATTTTTAGTTTATTTTAGGAGATAATATTTCTCTTATTAAACAAATATATATTTTTATTTTATTTGAAGCATGCTGACCAGGGGACGGATGATACCAATACAAAACAATAAAGCACAAAACAAATGGGTGACAAAAACACCAAAATAAACCCTCCAACCAGGAAAGGAGTGAAGAACTGGTGACCCACCATGGCAGAGGGGAGGGAGGGTGGGGAGGCTTAATGTCAGGCACAGCAGTGACAAAATCAGCAACATGATCAAAAAGGTGGACATAAGCTGAGAGCAAGGGTGTTGGGGTATCTTCAAGGTGCAGGTTGAGGGTGCTAACAAAAGGATTAAGATCCACAATATCATCCTGGAGGATAGCTTCTACATATTCTGCAAGATGATGTTCAGCTTTGAGATGGGCATCTGGGAGTAGCGCGAAATTGGCAAGACTTTTCTTTGTAACTTTAATTTTTGGGTTAAAGGCTGAGAGGCTAGAAACATAGGTGGCAGTGTTGGCAGCGGTGAAGGCTACCTTGGTGATTTCTTCCTGCGCTTTTTCAGGAAAATCCAGGGGGAAGTTAAGCAGATGTAATCTGAATGAGAGTTTATAAGCATATTTTGCCGTTATGTTGTGGAGGAGGGAATTATGGGGCAAGTCTACCACTGCTAAGGCAAGCTGATGGTCACTTTGGAGGGGGATGGCATTGGATTTAGGGGCATAGCAACTGGGCGGGAGAGGATTGTCAAAATTAGAATTTAGAAATTTAGACAAATCATAGCCCTCCGTGGAACTTTCACCTGATTTGTTCTCCTCATTCATGACAATTGCAACTGATTCATCAACCTCATCTAATAAGGCTCAAGGGTTTTGGTTAATATGTTCAGGTGAGGCTAGATAAGGGTGGGTGGTATTTGTAAATGGAAAGTTGGTTGGTGGCAAACAGTGGTCCAAGCTTGATTCTGATTGGTGGGTTGGAATGCAGGTGGGTGATTGTGGCTGGAAGATTTGGCGGGAGCAGATTTCCTTCTCTGGCCCTACAAGCAAGGGCGTTGGGGGAGGGGGCAACAAAACACCCTATTTGGATGCTGCTAACAAGGGGTCAAAATAGAAGATGGACCAGCATGGGGAAGGACTTCTTAGAGTGGTCTAGCCCAAAACAGAGAGGACAAATTTGAAGGCCATTGTTGACCTGTGCCCAAAAAAATGCTCTGGTGCTGCAACAATGCAAGCATATGGGGGGTTTGTTGGGTGATGGTGGGATGGTGTGGGATGATAGTAGCAGTGGCGCAAGAGGCCACAAGGCGCTCAGCCCCAGAGGGGACTGTGAAGATGAGGTTGAACTGAGTGCCATAGGCCAAAAGCCCTGACATCAAATCATCATACAGAATTTGGGATGGGAGATGGGAATGGAGATTTGCAAATGACATCACCAGGGTGGTATCAGAAGGGAGACTAGTACAGGTGGTTGGAATGGGGGTGTCTTTATAAATTAAAGGAGTCATTGCTGCTGTGGCAATGTCCTCCTCCATTTTGAAAACCAAATTCAAAAATAACCCTTAAAAAGGAGGAAATCTATAAAGCCAGCCTGTGCAAAGGCAGCAGTGGTCATTTTTCTTATTGCTTTATTGGCATATGGGAATAAAAGCCCATAGTAAACATGGAAACAAAATCAATTGTTGGAGTGATGAAGGGTGATTGGATGGGGGTGGGTCAGGAGGATGTACGCCAGGTGGAGTGCTATTTTCCATGGAGAGATAAATTGGCCAGAAGAGTGGGGCAGACTATTTGAGCCCATCTGTAAAAAATTGGGAGTTGTCTACTCTTCTCATAAGAACCAAATGTTACAATTCTGGGCTCTTCACCAATTGATAGCTCTTTTTAGCACTAAGTGCTCACCAATTGATAGCTCCCAACTGTTAACTGCACAGGTTCTATATGTGCAAAATTTACATTATTTGATAGTAGTTGATATTTGATTGATAATAGTATGATGAATATTATACATAGTTGAATAGATAAACGCATTATGGTCCAACGCTAGACCTGTATTTCTTCAAAAAATACTGTTGATGTTGAATATAGGGACTTTTTCCCTTATCCACCTAATTTGATCCACTCTCAGATTGTCATGTGAACATGACATAATAGTGGGGGACAACCCCAAAGACAAGGCTAGGGTGCCAGGAGGCCCAGAGGGTAAGTTGCAGGCCCTTCCTGACCTGAGGAACACCCTGGACCAACGCTGGGTTTGGGCAAAATATGCCCAGGTTGGGACCAGTGGTGCACCAAACGCCCAGCCTCTGACGACAAGCCAGGCAATAAAACAAATGATATACTGAATAAACGCAGATGGTTCAATTTGGTTTATTGAGGAGTGGGGTTTTGAAACCCATTCCATTTTTAAAATAACGCGCTTGGTCAGATTCAACTTCAATTGATCACTCAAGTGAAGTCAGTTTTGGTGTTTTCTATCAATTCAGATGGTAGTGTTGCCCTATTGGTAAGTCAGTGCTTGGGCCCACTGCAGCATACCCCTAATTCCCCACTCAAGCTTAAATGCATTTTTCCTAACCAACATTTCTTGTTGGTTGAATCCCCAATAAAACCTTTTCCCGTTTATGTTATTTTTAAATATTTATGATTTTCTGAACGCTCCTGTGCATAAACCTCTTCAAGGAGGTCTTGCGCTCCATCATCCTTGCCTTGGCAGATACCATGCAGCTCTCCCCTTATGCACCATTTGTCCACCCAGGCTCCCTCCAACCTGGGTCACTTAACCCTTTCCAATATGTGCACCGCGCCACTTCTACTGGCGTTTTTATCATAAATCTCACTTTTCTTGGCCTAAGCTGATATTGCTCCAGCACCTTCTGCTGAGCTCTAATGGTTTTGGCACTAACAGCTAGTTCTCTGATTTGGGCCTTGTGCACCATGCACTACCACGCTGGAAACAGGAGAGTTATAGACACTCTCCTTACATTAGTCAACCAACCAATTTCTCTTATGTGCATAAACTTATTCCATGTGGAACTTTTCTGAAGTGGAAACAGTGGCCATCAGCTGTGAACCCTGGCTGTCATTAGCCACACTGCTGTTTCCTCTTTTTTCCCAAAGGTTGGAGCAACTTGGCGTTATTTTGGTTGCCTCCAACTGGAGAGTATCCACCCTTCATGTTCATACCTGGTGGATTCAGACGTTTCAATGTCCAAAAGTCATAATTCCTCAACCTTCTGCTGAATTTTTTAAATTTCATCCCAATAAAAAAAATTTTCCATCACCAGCGCATTCAGACAATGCTGGTGAAATTGGTGCAGATGGGCCTGGGGGTGTTGGCCTTGGATAAAGTTGAGCATTCTGTTGCAGCTCCAGGGATAGGGTCATTCACATCTAAAAACGCGTTTTATAATAAAACCCTGGACTCTATCTCTGAACCATTTATCTGTTCATATAGCCTGGATGAGGACCCTATTCTGGTGTATCAGATTACCCCTAAAAACCCACGGTTGACCTCTACCATGATCCAGTGCACTCAGGAGGTGGAAAAGGAACTTCACTTAAAATATAATCAAGTATATGCACCTGCAGAAGGCATGGTGGGGTATGTGGCCTCAGTATTAAGGGTGGCCAAATATCCCACCCCTTTTTTGATTCCAATACCAATTCTGTTTGCATGCTTGAACCAGATGATGAAATGTTTGGTGAAGTGTTGTCATTGTCTTCCATAAATAAAGACCATTCTGGGTATTTTCTACTGACTGCCACCCTCTCCTCTCCTTTAGGGAAGCTAACCACTACTATTTTGGTGGATACTGGCGCCTCTGAAAACTATATGGACCAGTACCTAGCCAATTACCTTGGACTGAGTTACTTGCCAGGTAATGTGGTTAGAGGAGGGGCATACCAAGGTATTCTTACTCTTAAGATCATTGGGACAGTGGACTATCAGATTGGCAAGTATCACTTGTCTGATCACTTCAGTGCAATCAAAAACCTCCTGTTCCCTATCATTTTGGGTGTGGAGTGGTGGCGGAAGTTTGATGTAAGAACTAACCTGAAGAAGAATACCTTGTCCCTCACTATGAAGAATGATCACACATTCATTGTGCCTTTGTCAGAAAAAAATGCCCTAGGCAAATTGCCCCATTGGCCCCACCATATCCCTTATCACCTTGCCTCAATGCAGAAGCCCTCAGAGGAAATTCATATACCTTCTTTCTTGGAGGGTTTGGATTCCTCTTTTGATTCAGCATCTGCCAACGCACTCCCTGAGCACTCTGAGTTTGACTGTGACTTCAAGCTCATGGTGGATCTGGTGTGTATCTCTTCTCCTATTTACCCTTTAACTGTCCAGGAGGAGGAGGCGTTGGATGTGTGGGTAAAAGAACAGTTATCCAAGGGTGCGATTTTTCAGCGTACCTTCCCTGTATGCTCCCCCTTCTCTTTATGGAGAAGTCTGATGGTACCTTATACCCTTGCATAGAATATGGTAACCTTAACAACGTTGCTGTACCAGACCTCCATCTCATCCCTTTGGATTTATAGATTGCACATTATGTGGAGGAGGCAAAGGTTTTCTCCAAGTTAGATTGCCTCAACGCGTTCAATAAGATCCGGATTTAAAAGGGACAAGAGTGGTTGACTGCATTCTGTACCAGAAAAGGGATCTTCCATTTTCAAATCATGCCCTTTAGGCTTAAGAATGCCCCTGCTAACTTTCAATGCCGCATTGATGCAGCATTGGGGGACCTGTTAGGGGTATGCGTGGTCATCTACATGGATGATATCCTGGTGTTTTCCCCTGATCAGGAGTCCCATGCAGTTCACCTTTGGCAAGTGGTGGAGCAGTTAAAGGCAGCCAGCCTTACGTTGAAAATTTCAAAGTGTGAGTTCTTTAAGTACCAGGACACATTTCTGAGCAACGTTTTGTTTGACCAATGACACATGATAGCTCCAGACAAGGAGAAGGTGATTTGTGAGTGGCCTACCCCCACCTTGGTTAAGGAATTGAGGAGCTTTTGGGGATGTGCACGTTCCTCAAGAAGTTCACTCCCAATCTGTCTGAGGTGGTGGCTCCCCTATACAAGGCTAGTGGTGCCAAGGTGCTTCAGTGGTCCCCCACTTTGGAGGATGCTTTCCAAGCAGTGAAGTGCACCCTGTTATCCACAACTGTTCATCACCATATTGACCCTTTAAAGGAGTTCATTGTGTTGACTGATGCCTTCAACTTTGCCATAGTGGCCACCTTGTTACAAGTAGGCGAAGATGGGATAGAGCATCCAGTGGGATATTTTTTCAGTAAAATGTCTTTGCCAGAGTTGAATTATGCCATTTACAACAAGGAGTTACTAGCAGTGGAGGAGGCGTTGACATATTGGCATCACCACTTGCATGGCTCTACCCAACCATTTCGCATATGTACAGACTACCATGCCTTGCTGTACTACCGCGCGCCTCATGTCCTAACCCCATGGCAGGCCCATTGGCATGAGACCCTTGCCCAATTTTCCTTTTCTTTTGAATTCACCAAGGGCAAGAATAATGGTTTGGCGGATGCTTTGAGCTGCAACCCTGCTTTAGACCCTGACCTCAAGGAGGTAGAGGTGCACAACACCCAGTTTATGATCCCTACAAGTAGAATTCTGTCGCTGCTTCCCTCTCCCCTTGCCAACAGACCAGCGCTTGCACCTCTAGATAATGCGGAGGAATATGGTATGTTTAGAAAGGTTGTCCTCTCTTATCTGCTGTCAGGCAAATATGCCATGGTACTTGCAAAGAGCGCTTCAAATTAAAAGGATCTAAAGGGGCTATCATGTAAAGGATGAGATGGTGTGGTTCCAGGGGTGCCTTTGGGTACCTGCTGGACCACTGCACCTGGACATCATTTGGGACCATCACAATGGAATCACCATTGGTCATTTGGAGAAAGCAAAGACCTTGGAGCTGATATGTCGCACATACAATTGGAAGGGCTTGCCAGCTCAGATGAACCAGTATTGTAGAAGTGCCTGGTATGCAACCAGATGAAACCCAATCATCAACTTTTAGCAGGGTTGTTAGTACCAGTCCAAAAGTCTGATGGGCCTTGGACCTCTATCTCAGTTAATTTCATTGTAAAGTTACCAGTCTCAGATGGTTATGATGCCATCAATATAGTGGTGGACCAGTTCACTAAGTTTGCCCACTTTATTCCTTGCAGAACTATCATAACTGCAGCTGAGATGGCTAGGCTTTTTGTCACCCATGTGTTTGCGCTCCATGGGGTTCCCCAAGAAATTATCAGTAATTGGAACCCACAGTTTAACTCCATGTTTTGGGAAGAGTTGTGTAAAACTCTTCAGATTTGTCCTTGCCATTCAACTGCCTATCATCCCCAATCAGATGGGCAGACTGAACGAGTGAACCAGTGCTTGGAACAGTTTCTGCGGTGTTACACCGCTGCAGATCATTCATATTGGGCTTCTTACCTTCCCATGGCCCAGTTTAGCTACAACAATACCTTGCACTCTTCAATCGCTGTTCCCCATTTTTCACCAGCCATGGCTTTAACCCCACCTTTAACATGGAGTCCAGATGTGGGTCAAAGGTTGAAGCGGTGGTGGACTTTGCCAAGACCATCAAGAAGGTCCACCAGGGGGTTTCCACAAGCTTGGAGGTGGCTATGCAGGTATATAAGGAGAACGCTGATGGGAAGCGCCGAGTGGGTTCTGCATATAAGGAAGAGGATCTTGTGATGCTTGATGCTCATAAAATCCCAATTAAGCAGCCATGTAAAAAGCAGGGACCAAAGAGGATTGGCCCCTACTGCGTTGTTAGAAAGGTGGGCCATGCTTCATACCAGCTAGATCTTCCCCCCTCATTCTGGATCTTCTTGGTATTTCATAAGAGTAAACTGATGTTGTTCAAGGGCCCCCACCAGAGACTCCTGAGGCTTATCTTGTGGATGGGGAACCAGAGTGGGAGGTGGAAGAAATAGTTACCTCATACCATGTTAAAAAAAAACTCAAGTACCTGGTATCCTGAAAAGGTTTTGATGCTGCAGAAAACAGTTGGGTTCCAGCGCGTGACTGTGTGCATGCCCAAGATCTGATTGACGCCTTCCACCAGCGTTTTCCCCAGGCTGCTGGATCCCAACCAAAGCTGACCGTTGCTGCCATGAAGTTGGCCCCTGCCCACAAGGACTTTTCCCTGGCGCAAGCCCCTGGAGGGGGAGTTGAGCCCTGTCAGGGAGGAGAGGGTAATGTCATGTAAACATGACATAATAGTGGGGACAACCCCAAAGACAAGGCTGGGCGCCAGGAGGCCCAGAGGGTGAAGTTGCAGGCCCTTCCTGACCTGAGGAACACCCTGGACCAACGCTGGGTTTGGGCAAAATATGCCCAGATTGGGACCAGTGGTGCACCAAACGCCCAGCCTCTGACGACAAGCCAGGCAATAAAACAAATGATATACTGAATAAATGCAGATGGTTCAATTTGGTTTATTGAGGAGTGGGGTTTTGAAACCCATTCCATTTTTGAAATAATGTGCTTAGGCCAGATTAAACTTCAATCAATCACTCAAGTGAAGTCAGTTTCGCCCTATTCAACCAATTTGGATGGCAGTGTCACCCTATTGGTGAGTCAGTGCTTGGGCCCACTGCAGCATACCCCTAATTTCCCCGCTTGATCTTAGATGCATTTTCCCCAACCAACATTCCTTATTGGTTGAATCCTCAATTAAACCTTTTCCCATTTACATTATTTTTAAATAATTATGATTTTCCAAATGCTCCTGTGCATGAACCTCTTTGAGGAGGTCTCACACTCCATTATCCTTGCCATGGCAAATACCATACGGCTCTTCCCTTATGCATCATTTGTCTGCCCAGGCTCCCTCCAACCTGGGTCACTTAACCCTTTCTGATATGTGCACCGCGCCACTTCTACTGGCATTTTTATCATAAATCTCACTTTTCTTGGCCTAAGCTGATATTACTCCAGCACCTTCTGCTGGGCTCTAATAGTTTTGGCACTAACTGCCAGTTCTCTGATGTGGGCCTTATGCACCATGCGGTACCATGTTGGAAACAGGAGAGTTATAGACACTCTCCTTACACAGATCCAGAAGTTTTATAGCATTTTGTCTTGTCACATAAAGTCTACAGAGATTTCCATCTAAGTTCAGCTTCTTTTATAAGGATCCTTGATCTTAACTCTTTATATGACATAAGAGTCCCCAATTATTGTATATTACAATAATATAAACTGAAGATAAATAGAACTTAAAACAATATTAAATTCTAACTAAACTCTTTTTTAATGTGAATTTTTAGAGAATTTATAGTGTGAATTTGGCACCTAACCCTTGGTTAATGCTTTAGCCATGCTCATCAGCTGTTGCCATTGAACTTCCCTCTGACATCTCACCAGTGATGGTCTTCTCCATCTGGTTATGATTCCTTTGTCAGAAATCCTTGAGATCTAATATGGAAAGAGCCAGAGAATGTGACCCAAACATTTCCCATTTGATCATAGCAAACCAAATATATTTTATTAACAATCTGCTTAGGTAATGGGACTCTTTATCACTTATGGCAGGCTACAAACCAACTGATTAATTCACTATTTTCAGGCAGCATCACTTGACTTGCAACTATTTATTAATTTTCAACTAGTCAGTGATGAAACCTGACTGATCCCAATTGGTGCACCTGATAGTTGATCAATGATCAATCATCAGATGCCCCATTTTGTCAGCAACTTTGCCCAATGAGATCTTAAGCATTCACCTAGATTGATCCTCAATGGATCTGAACCTTGCAAATTACCTAAAATCCTCTGAACATTATCAACCCAAAATTGGGGTCAACTGATATTCAATTCACTTGCCAATGGAAATTATCCCCAGCAATCCATAGGCAACCTAGGTAGCTTTAAAGGTGGGCAAAAATTCTAGCATTGTCCAAATACACTTCCCCACAAGGTAGAAAATGCTAGGGGTGGATTACTGCTACCCCACATTGGGGCAGCAGGCAGAAGATCCAAGGACATCAATAGGGAATGGACATGGCCAGATGACAGTGTTAAATTAAACTTTGTTAAAATTTACTCAAAAGTGAATTTGAGCATAAAGAAAAGTTAAACACTTATATATATATATATATATATATATATATATCTACATAAAATATTATTTATAAGGCAGTTTGCCTAATAGTAAAATCTTATCATTACCAATTAAATATACATGGGCTCAAATCCTGCATATTATTAATTTAGCAAGAGTCCTCGATTACCCTTGCTTTAAATAAATATAAATCAAGTTTCATTTTATAGTAAAAAGCTTAAGAGCATAAATTCCTTTTAGCTGGAGGTTGTGCAAAACTTTCCTAACATCTTATTTACTGTCATGCTGTGATGTCATCAATGTGTTTTGTCATTTAACTTTCTAAAAGAAAGATGACTGGGATGGTTACATTACTGATTTGCATTTAGATTAGCATAATTAAAACTGTGAGTGACATCAGGCAAATAGATGATAGATAAAAAATTAACCGACTAATTTTAAATCAGGTAGCAAATTGTGTGATAGTTTAAAAGATCATCTTATATATAAAATAATTGTATATGCATATAAGTATTTGCTCAACCTCTCCTCTAAAACTAAGTAACCAATTTCAAAAAAAATACCACGAATATTCTATGATATATATAATTGTTCAGTTGATTTAGTTAGTCCAATGATTTTGGGTATAAGATTGGTGTTTTTAGTTTTTATTTAGCTATTTTGATTGGTCAATTTATGCTTACCTTTCTGATCGCCATCTACAATACTTCATTTTATTAAATTTAGTTGATTTTATTGGTCAATTTACATTAAAAACGATGCCCTCTATAAAAATTTAAACTCGTCACACTATGATATCATACCATTGCCCAGTTTTGAGCTACCTCCAGCCATAGATCATATGTCATGTCAAAGGAAGATTTTTATATAGGATAACCTGTTAGCTGTGGAGGGAATCGATAACTGACATTCCACTTATTGAAACGAGCCGCCTCGTTCTAAATCCAGCCTAGCGGATACAACGGAAGTTTCTAAACCACAGCTACTTTTGTTAAAGCCCTAAAACGTCAGAAGCTGAAATCCGACTAAAAATAGGTTTGAATCTGTTAATTGCCAAAAGGTTGCTCAACTTGGTAACTTATTACTAAATAACCATTTAAACCACTGCAAACTTACGAACCGTTTTTTGTTACCATTCTAATTTCATTTTAAGATATATATAAAATATTACGCTTAGCTATATCGCATGCTGCGGTTGTTCTGATGTAAAGTTTAGTACTTCTTTTTGGTTATTTTTACTCATCTCGTTTTTTTCGGTTTTACCTGGTCTCTTTTATTTCCCTAGGCTGCTTTTATCGTTTTGTGGCACTTTGAATTACACACTATCTGTTTTGTTGCATACCTTAAATCATTTACTCAAGCTCAAAACGCTTTTCAATCAGAAGTCATTTGTTTTCAAAATGCATTACTTAAATATACCATTCTAACTTAGGTGTTTAGCTTTGGTGCTAGTTTAAATACTTCAATTTGAGATAGGCGGACCTGGGGATATGCTTTAACGACAATGGCTAGGATGTTATTGCTATGAAAAGCAATTTGAGATGGAGACTTTGTGTTTAAAGATAAAAAAATCTTTGGTTGGTATTTGAGTTTGCCCTCACAATTACTAAAAATTACTTTTCCACATTCTCAATTCTAATAGCTAGGTATCGATAGCTTCTCATCTATACTTTATACCTTAAATATGCCCATTCATGAAGTCATAGTATATTTTAAACAAAGAATTATTTTTTATTAAGCGTCCCTGTTATTCATAATCTATTTTATTAAAGATAAGATATAATATGCCTTTCCTTATGCCGCGGTCAACTAACTTTTAGTGCTAGATTGCTGATCATGGTATTTGTCTATTTTATGATTACGTAGCTGAACTGTGCAATCCTTCCATACAACTAGATTATTCGCCTGCGCTCTAAGGATGGAAACTTTAGGCTTGAAGTTTCAGGTCTAGAGAGTTTTCAAGATTTTTACGAATGGTATATTGTTATATTAAGTTATTGACGAATATAAGGTTGGAAAACAATTGAATATTCCTTGGACAAACATTCGACTTTCTAGTGACCCCTCGGGAAGAATGCCTATCAGCGGTGCTCCCTACACCTCAATATCCAATTTAGGGCTTAAGTAAGAATACCCTGGAGAGAACATTAAACTGTAACAGGCACGGAGATCTTATATTTGTGATTTTTGATAATCCGGAAGCTATTGTGAAGCCCCAGCAACCATCGAAGGCTATAGTTGAAGATGAGATTGATGTTTTACTTGACAAAGAAGATGGACTCATCACGCGAACCAGAGACTCAAATTTGTAAGTCGACTTAAGCTTTTATACTGAATTCATAGCTGCAAGCATTCGGCCAATGGGATGTGTGACTATTGCATGCCACTTGAGGTAGCTTGCCGTTGTTACAAACTAAATGGCTAGCCGTATGATGCAGGATATTTGGAGTCCAAGGGCATTAAGCATATGTCGTTCCATTCTTATCTTCGGCAGCTACATCCCAAGCATAAGCGAAAGAGCGAAGCCTACATTGCACCTCTAGAAGAACCATGTTTCAAGATCACAGCTAGCTGCACTGGTGGGCATTTGCCCTGGCCTAAAGGGATTTGTACAAAATGCCAGCCAAGTGCCATTACATTACAACGCCAGGTAGAACAATGTTTTCTGGCCCATATTTACAGATTTATATAAGCCATTCCGATTTGTAGACCATGTTGAGTTTGCATCAGCAATGGTAGTAGATGGCTTTATTAGCTCTTGGAGAGCGAACGGCTTACAGCGCTTTGGCTATCTTCTTGGGCGTTATGAGGCTTACCCAGAGGTTCCTCTTGGGATTAAGGCAGTGGTTGAAGCTATCTATGAGCCACCACAGGAAAACTTTCAGGATGAGCTTCAAGTGCAGTTTGATGAAGATTCTGAGCGAGAGCTTACAGATGCTGCCAAGTTAGTAAATCTCAAGATTGTAAGGCTTGCATGCTTTTTGTTAACTAGTCTAGCTAGGAATGATTTATACAGATCTTTTTGATAAAGGCGAGGGCAACGGAAAAGTGTTATGCAAGCGGCATGTCAACTCATACTTCTTGTCTTCTCAAGAATGTGTTTTTTCAGCTGAAATGCAACTTCGCTACCCAAACCCTTGCCACTACAGCAAGTCAGGCAAGTATGGTAGCAAGTTCCTGACTTGCGTCATCTCTGGTAACCAAGAAGGTGACATTGATATTGATGCCTACCAAATCTCCAACTCTGGTATGGCTATGGTTGATGCTGATATTATACAACCCTCAGTACAACCCTCCAAAATGCTTGTCTCAGAGGAGACTGAGAATCGCTATATTCCTGAAATTTTTTACAAATATAAGAATGCATATGGGGTTACAGTAAGGCAGAATGCCTCCCCATACTTTCCTGTTGAGTATCTCATAGTTAATGTAAGTTTGCTTACCTACTGATAATATATCTTAGGTTACTCATGGGTTTCCCTCACAGCCCAATCCTCTGTTCATTTCCATAGCTCCATTCCCTATTGAGAACAGACCTTCTGAGCATGCAGAAATTAAATTGCTCAAGGTTCTCTTGGATTGTGAGAATCTTCCAAATTTGTTATCAAACTTTCATCTTCTTTTTTACCTCAAAAATTCTGCAATAATCTCTATGGTAATTTGAATGATATAATTTCATTATTCCTTTTAGGATGAGCTTGAGACTGCTGTTACTCTGGCCACCTGCCACAACCAGCCAGCTTTTGATAAATATGGTACCTTGCAGAAGCTTTTACAATCTCCTGGTTGGCTAACTCTGATGACCATTTTGCATGACTTAAGTAATGATTGCTATTAATTGCTGCTAATTCTTATCTAGACTCCTCCAATGATTTTAGGACAGATGATAGGAATGGGACCTCAAGTGGCATAACTGAAACCTGGTCATGTCGCCACTGCACTTTTCATAATCCTATATTGTTTACTGAATGTGATATGTGTGGCCTCCCTCAAGATTAACTCCTCATAGGTTAGTTATGATCCTTATATCATATACATTCAAATTAGACTCTTTGATATATACCTTGATTCTATTTTGATAGCTAATACTATAAGCTCTTGTGCATTAAAACTTGCCCTTAAATTACCTGTAGCAGCTAAATTTAAACTATTATTTTAAAAATTACCATTGTATATATTTTTAAAAGCTCTATATAGTTAAGTAATAGAAAGTAGCTTTTAAAATAATATTGGATTATATAAGCCATATATACTTTATTTATAATATAGTTTTTAGACAAAGTTGACAAAATCTGAAGGTATTTAACTTATTTTAAGGAGATTATAATCTTATAAATCTTGAGTATATAATTTAAGATTATGTGCATATAAATAAGAAAAATAATATTTTATAGTAAACCAATAATATTATTTACCACATCTTTAAACTTACAGGTTCTAGTATAATTTCAGCATATTTCTTGTTTACATAATATCTTTTAAGATAGGTCTGATATAGCTTCTCTAACTAAAAAAGGAACAAATATTGCTCTCATATATATGGTGATAAAGGTAAGTATTACTTTCCACAATTCTTTCTTATAGGTAAAGTCCCTCATACTATAAACTAGAATCATAATTAATTATAAGTTTTTCTAGGAACTGTCAATCATGCATCAGTCTTATCTCTTTTTCTAATTGTTAGAGAGCTATAGCTTTAAGCAAATATACGTTTAAGCTATAGTCTATAATCTTTTCACAAATCACAACTCTTAAGTTTATAGTATATCATATTATATTTATCTTTACTGTAATTTTATTCCAAGAAATCTATATTCTAAGTATTTTTATTTAATTAAAACAAAAGCTAAAGCTTTCTATATAAACCTTAGGGTTTTTGAGTTGTATTGAATGAGGCTAAGCTTTAGCTGTTGACTTAAAATTGCCTTTCATATCTAATACTTTATTAGAAGAAACTGCTTAGATCTAAGGTAAAATATATTAAAACAAAGTCAGCTAGAAATATATATAATATGACCATAGTAATAATATATTGCATTATTATGGTAAATTTTGTATAAGTTAAACTACAAATTAATAAAGTGGGTATAAAATCATACTAAGATACCAAGTGATTTTTCTGGTGCTGATCAGAAAAAGCACTATATTAAGCTTAGTAGTAGCTATACTAGAATTGCACAAACTAGCTAAAACCTATATATATAGTTTTCCTAAGTTTTCTGACCATACATAAAAGGTAAGAGTATGCTAAACAGTGCATTATAAGGTCTCTGAAAGATTTTATATTCTAATGATCAGAGTTTAGGGAATTTTATAAAATGTAACTCTAATTAGCTATATCAAGTTAAGCTTATCAATCTAGATTAGTTAGTATAATTCTAGATTTTAGTATAGTATAAAATTTTAAAAAGTAAAATGTTCAGTAATGCTACATAAATTATGAGTATATACATTTAAAATAGGTATTAAGGTAGTTTTAGTTACTAGCATATGCCATGTCTTAGATATATCAAGCACTATAAATAAATACCTTGGGGTTCATCAATTTTATAATAGATAGTATTACATATATAATGAAGTTTGGTTAGATATAAAAAAGCTTATAACTAAATATTATAAAAGTACTTTAAGTATGGTGCACTATAAATTTATTTAGAATCTAAACACATTTGAAAGATCATTGTTTTAAATAGAGGTGAGTCAATCTAGGGAAAATGACCACACCAATAAAGGGGATCAAAAGAAAGGGAAAGAAGGGAAAACTTGAAAAACCTTTAACATGGAATTCTGATTGCAGGTACTCCATGTACTGCATTGTTATTCACTATCTTAGTTTTGGGGTATTAATGCGCAACTCCAACAAAATTAAATTGTCCTCTATCCAGGTTCAACACTGGGATCAAACTGAGGGACATTTAGAATTATGTTGAAATATATGTAATATTGACAAGATATATGAAATGAATGAATTTTAAACTATAAAGATGATTTATAAATCAATACTTCTGTTTCCCTTCAAGACTAACTATCTTTCTCAATATTAAACACCAATTTGGTGTTTTATAAGATATTAAAAGTGTTTGAGAATTTGCATAATGGTAATCTAACCTTTTTACAGGTACCATTAATATAAATATAAATAATAATAGGATGCATTTATACTATCAATACTGTAAGAGATATAATACTATTTTTCCTTCAATTTCAACACTTTGCATTTCAGTTTTAACATTCTATAAATTTCAACATTTTGCATTACAATTTTAATATTTTATATTTCAATTTTAACACAATTTTTGGCATCACTTTTATTTTATTTCTGCTGAAATAGAGGCAATCATATTATTGTCCACTCTTTTTTCCTATTTAAAAAGTTCTGTATATCCCTTATACCTAATAATCTAACAAGAGAAAACAATGATGCTGAGAAAAAAAATGAGTCTGTGGCTGAAACTTGATACAATGCAATCAATAATACTAAATGCCTTAGCCTTATTTGATTAGTATATGAATAAGGGAAGACTAAAAAGAAAGCTGCAGATATTTTAGAAATAAAATTATAATACTGTGAGAACCATAACTTCTCATTATGAATCAAGTGAGATTATAGAAAAAAATATAAAGGTGGAAGCAAAAGAAGAGTATTTAATCAAGCATGCACAGAAAGAGTCCAAAATTTGGTCTTTTTTAGTACACAAATAACCTTGAAGGAGATTAAAGAAACGTTGTATAAAGAAGAAGAAATTCTTTCAATTTTAATTTTATTAAGTATTAATATGTCTCCAATAATTACAAATTATGATAAAGTTAACCTATCAAGGATTAGATAGAGTAAATAAACCTGAAATGATTTTATTGAAAAAAGTGTATACCCTTTGATCTAATAATCACTTCAATGATGATTATTTTAGAGCTATTTTTATTGATGAAACCTTATCTAATTTTCATCTCAATTGTAGCCAAAAAAGATCCAGAAGATGAATGTGTGCTATTGTGACAGTTCCAATGGTGAGGGTATGTCAGTATCTTTAATTGCCTGTATACTATAGATGGCTTAAAATATTTTAAACAATTGCTTATTCAACAGTTTATGGTAATATATTTTCTAATTATTTATTGATATTTGCTCTTATTTATATAATGAAAAAAATCTGCATGTAATGTGTCTTATAATAGATAATGCTAGAATTCATGGAGGTAAGATATAGAGAGAATAACATCATTATATAATATTAAGTTTAAGTTTTTATCTCCATAATCATATATGCTAAATCCAATTGAAAATGCATTTTCAAAGTTAAAAAATGGTGTTAGATTAAAACTAAGAAGCGGTGCAAGTGGATTGCTATCAAACTTAATTATTGAGAAAACCACTATTGTTTCACCCACTGATAGTACAGAATATTTTAGACTTATTCTAAGAAATATTACAAATTGTGCAACTGAATTACCCTATGCTCATCAAAAAAATATGTTTTATAATTATCTCTTATAATATAATAGTATTAATATCTTTAATGTGTAGTTTTATTTCAAAACTTTTAAAATTAATTTGTAAAATGTTAAAAAAAATTGTTGAAATTAGAATATAAAATGTTCTATCTCTCAATTTACTCACTTTTGGTCAAATTATAGTTTAAAATTTAGTAAATTAGCTCCACTCATTATCACCCTATTCAAGTTATCTGTCAATGCATTTGATGCCTGCTGCCCCCACATGGGGCAGTGGTGCACCACCTCCTAATGTTTTTTGCTGTTGCTGAAACATGTTCAGGATGGATTAGCTAGCCCTCCAAATTCTTCAGCACACTATGTTCTTCCTAAGGACTTAGCCTTACATCTCACCCAAACCCAGGCAGTGACATGCTGCCCCCTTGTGCTCCCCTGGAGCAACATGCAATTTTGCCTCCAGGTTGAATATGGCAAGTTGTTCCCCTATTCTGATAAAGCCATTATCAAATTAGACTAGATTGTTATGCAGCCTGCAGGCTCCATCAACTTCTGCCCCAAAGGGGTATTTAGATCTTGGCTTCTCAAGTGAAGCTGATGCTGCAGTAGCAGCTACCATCTCCTTGGTGTTCCAGAGCATCCCTCTTCCAACTACTTGTACCCATTTATCCACTAATACCACTCTTGTAGTTCAGTTTGCAGGCCCCACAACTTCATGACTATATGCTCAAAATCAACAGAAATAGCCCTCTCAATCCCCCTTACACCATTATCCCCTCTGCTCTGGACCATCATTTTTTGCTCAAAGTGGATGGAGGGTGCACCATTTGCTCTACCTGTTTTGAACTGGACCATTTGAAGCGGTGCTGCCCCTCCATATCACAAGCCATGGCATCCACACCTGACTCTATGCATGATGACCCCATAGCTGATCCAATAACATTTTTTGAATGGGGAACTATCCTTCCCCCTCTCCCCCAAAATGTTAGCCACAGCAAACACTGAAACAACAAACCAAAAATTACCTAAATGAACCTCTTCTCCTGAACCCACCAATCAGAAGCCAGAATGGACTAAAGTAAGTTCTAAACCATCCTTCCAGCCAAATACAACAGATAACCCAAATGCAAAAAACTCAAAAAAAATTAACCAAAATCTATGGGATTATTTTTTTAAGGTTTATGAATCAGGTAATCTTTTCCCTGAATCTGAATGGGCTGGGCCCCCTCCATTTGAAATGTACCTCAATACTGATTATGCGGCCCAATTCCCAAAGCAACACTATGTGCCTCACCCTGATGCCGCCCCATTCAAAAGTGACCACCAACTAGCTAAAGAGGCAGTTGCCTCCCCCAAATGTTTCCCAACCCATAAAGCTGTTGCAAAAGCAGTTGCAATACTGGCTATGGGCCTTCCAATTCCTATTCTACCTAGTACCATGCTTCCAAAACAGAAAAAAGACCATCTCTGATACTATCAGGCAGCAAATTCAGCAGTTCAAAAAGTTGTGGTAGTTGCAAAGTTTGACCCAAAGACCTGCATTGTCTGAAATAACCTTGCAACCATCGCCACCCTACCTAAAGTATGCCTTGAGGCAGAAAAAGCACTTGCAGACTATATTTCCACCCTCCTCATTACACACATTGAGATGCAAGCACCCATTTGTTATTGCAACCCCCATTTTCATAATGCTCCCACACCATTGCTATCAGCTTTGTGCAACTACATGTCCACAACAGATAAGGAAGAAAAGCCTTCTGATCCCCCTTCACCCATTACCATGGATGAATAGTGGTTTCCACTTCTGACTTGAATGATGTGTTTTGTTTGAATTTTTCATTGGTCTGAGTGGTTCCATCCATCTCATAACAACTTTATTTTATTTAATTTTTAGTTTTATCTTGTTCAAGCATCTGTAAAGTCTGTCCCCTGATCAGCTTGCCTCAGTTAAATAAAAGAAATGCAAATTGTTAAAATTGTTTTATAAAAGGCTGAATAAAATGCAAAATATTGAAATAAAATGCAAATTATTTAAATTGAAATTGAAATGAAGAATGTTGAATTTGAAGGAAAAATGGGGTATATATATCAAGTATTAAATAGTTTAATATTTATATAGCTTAGTTTACCTATATAATTATTTATCATTGTGTAAGTCCAAACAGGGGATGGACAATTCCAGTATAAAAGCATTTAAGAATAGAGAAGAAATTAGACACCCAAAGTAGGCAAGCACTCCTGTTGTCAGTTGGTACTGCCAGAGTTGTATGACCATTTGGTGTAGACTACCTATAGAGTTATCACTTTATGTTAGAGAAGGTTTGAAGAAAGGAGTCAATTTGGTTGTACTAAACTGGGAACCATGGCAAAAAAAGTTTTTGCCACTTTGGCCTCATGAAACCAAACAGGAAAGCTTGAAAGTTTTCAAGTATGTGGGAGTGGAATCTTTTGACTGCTTTGTTGTAGTAGGTATTGTGCCTTTGAATTCTTCCAGAACATTAAATATGAACTATATTGCAATAGCCACTATTAGTAAAAGAGTGAGTCAGATACAGGCGATTTAAGGTGGATAGAAAACATGTCACATGATAATGAAAAGTCATATATTATGTTATGAAGTGTCAGGATTCTCCCTTTATTGGGGGAAGCCCCAACTAGGGTTGGGACCAGCCTATGGGTGAATGCCAGATTAGGCTCCCCATTAGCTTGGGGTAAGTCTGATCTGAAGCATTGGGGATCAACCCTGATAATTAATTTTAATAAATGTGGCACCATAATTAATGCCAAGGATGCCAAACAATCAATTGGGCCATAGAGAATTATTATACAATGCGCCCAATCAATTAACCCCTTTTGGGCACACTGGCAACTTATGCCAAGGATGCGCCCAATCCCCTTTTTATTATTTATTCTAATTGTGTTCAGCAATCAATACCAAGACTTTCTGAATATTCCCTTCCCAATCCATTGAGGCCATATAAATACCTCAAAGATCAATTTAATAAATTACCATTTCTCACCTATCTCTTTTCCATTTTTATCTTTACTTTGGGCCTTAATGGCCTATTAACTCGCTGAGAGATTTGGGGCCCTGATTAATAGGGGACAGGTTGGAGTTCCTCCCCCAAAGTCCTGACATTAGTGCTCACTACAGGGGCACCCAAGTTCTCAGTGAGAGCTAAGAACAGAAGGACACAAGGCTCCAAGGGGCTAATGGCCCCTAAAACTAGCCTGGGCAGCCAAGCCCAGGCTTCTGGGGTAGCATCCCCAATTTCAGCTCTTATACTGATGCTGGCCCCAGCGCTGATGCCAGGTATCAACCCTGATGCTGGAAACTCCTCCTGATGCCAGCTCCCATGTCAATGCCAGCCTCAGTGATGATGCTAGGTGCTGATCCTGATGCTGGCCCCAGTGCCAATGCCAGCTCTTATGCAAATGCTGGGGCCATTCACCAATGATGCTTGCCAGATACCTCCATTGTGTTTGCACCAGCTATCTTGGCCTTTCCACCCTGCTGCCTGGATCTGGTGCCCCCGCCTCAGCTCTGACCCCTAGTCAAGGCTTGAAGGGGGCTCTGTTGGGATTTTTTTCTTTATTGGGGGAAGCCCTGAATAGGGGTTGTGACCCACCTATGGGCGGATACCATATTGGGCTCTTCATTAACTTGGGGTAAGCCTGACCTGAAGTATTGGTGATCAACCCCAATAATTAATTCAATAATAAATGTGGCACCAGTGACTAATGCCAATGATGCTAAACAATCAATTGGGCTGCAGGGAATTATCATCCAACGCGCTCATAAAATTAGCCTCTCACAGATGCACTGGCAACTTATGCTGAGGATGCACCCAATCTCCTAGTATTATTTATTTTAATCATGTTTAAAAATCAATTCTGAGACTTTCCAAATCTTCCCTTCCTGATCCATCAAGGTCATATAAATACCCTAAGGATCAATTTAATGAAATAAGATTTTTCACCTATCTCTTTTCCGTTTTTAGCTTTAATTTGGGCCTTAATGGCCTATTCACTCTCTGGGAGCTTTGAGGCCCTGATTGATAGGGGCCAGGTTGGAGTTCCTCTCCCAAAGTTCTGACATCTTGCCCAAAAACTTATCCCAAAGTTTCTGAGGAAATGCTGAGATTTTACGCTGTGACATATTGCTTACTTCATCTCTGGAGCAGTTTTTAGGTTCAATTGTAGAGTCAATTGAAGATATCAATATATCTGCTTTACACAGCTTTTTTGTTCTTTTTACTCTATTCCCCCTCTACTTAATCGCTGCCCCCATCCTCCAGAAATGTCAGATGGTTACCTGCACTCCTCTGTTCCCTGTCTTACTTGACCCTCAAGCTGGTATTACCAAAAATCTTGGAAAAATTGTATAAAACTTTGTAAAAATTGCAATGAACTTTATTTTAGACTAACCTAAGCCAAATTGGCCCTTCAATAATAACACCAAAGCTAAGGTTGTCATTATTAATTTGGGTCAAAGAACCAAAATAGTCCCCTTTACTACATTTGGCTATTTCAACAATCATATCTGACCTGTTGAACCAATGCTTCTGATTGAATTTCGCCTTTACTAGTCACCATGATGAACTTCCATCTAGGCCAGCTGCCTTGGCTTATCACACTCAATTCAACTCTGAAAGTTTAAAACCCTACCAAGGATAGCTAACCCTTATGAAATCAATGTCACCCCAAGTTGAGGCTTGTAGGGGGCTCTGTTAAGCTTTGTTCTAGGTTAAATGAAGCCTCCACTTATTAGTCCCACCATATTTATTATTTTCCACAACCTCAGTTTAAAATTATTATTATTATAATTTTTGTAAAATGCTTTCTCAGATATATGTTCCAAAGTTAGAACCATTTAATTGCCAATTGACGCTTTTTTGGGCATAATCCCTAAAAACAATATTATTTGTCATCTGAGGTATATTGGGCTTAAGGCCCAAAAACTCAATCTTTTTATTTCTAAGATTTAAAAAATTATAACGCCAAAATGCCTCAATAAACATATTTAGGATGCCTCATCTTTTAGTGCTCCACAGGCCATTATAAACCAAGGCTTTACTTTAGCTTTTGTCTCACCTTATCCCTAGCTTTACTTTAAGTATTATAATCTTCTATCCATTGATTAAAATTTCATTTATTAATCTAAAAGGTCTAGGATAATAAATCCTATCTCTTTTTATGCTGATGTTATCCTGAACTCAAGACAAAGTTAACATAAAGTATAATGGAAGATCTCACCAATCCCAAAGTTGATATCCACCTTGAGAGCATACCCCCTTTAATACTATAAATATTCCTTATTAATGATTAAATACAGTTTATCTACCATTTATATTCTTTTATGGTAAAAGTTAATTTATTTTTATGTGCCAAATAGGAATGTTACAAAATAGCTTTGGCCATCATTTACATCAGTTGTGACATACTTAGCATACCACAATTGGGTCTAATATTGCCATGTTATTAACAATTCAAGCACTTATGAGCAACTAAGAGGAAATCCTGACAATGACTGACATCTGGTGGGACACCTGGGTATTGTGAAGAAAATTAATTTGATAGACCAAAACTACTTCTGGATGGGTCTAGCAGGAACTGTAATAGGATATGCCATGTGCTGCTTTACCTATGCCAAATCAAAACCCACTTGGAAGCAACCCTGTGGTGAAATTGAAACCCTTGTAGATTGCATGTATACTGTGACCTCTCTAAGTATAAATTTTATTACAGGGCTTTCAAGATTGAAGGATTATGGCGCGGTCATGGTGGTAGTAGACCAACTAAAAAAGTATGTGAAGTTCTTCCCATGCACTCCAAGACCACAGTGAAAGACATGGCAGGAATATTTATAAGGAAGGTCTTCACCCATCATGGACTCCCATATGAGATTATCTCAAAATAAGGTCCACAAATCATCTCTAGGTTCTTGGACCACCTCTTAAAAAATCTGAAGTTTAAACCATGTTGCTCCAATGTATATCATCCATAATCCAATGGTCAGATAAAGAGGGTCAATCAGACCCTCAAACAGTACCTATGTTTCTATCTCACCACATGACAAGGATAATGGATCAACTGTTTGAGAAGTGTACAATTTGTGTACAACAACCTGATGCACTCATCAATGGACATGTCCCTCATTTGTGTGAACCACAGGTTCTTTCCAAAAAATGAGGAGAGCCATTCTGGGGTAACAAACCCTGCAATAGATAATTAAGTGACTGAAATAAGAAAACATGAAGACGCTGAAGTACAACCTTGAAAAATCCATGAAGGCCCAGAAAAAAAGACAGACGTACATTGCTCCTAGGCTCCAACCTTAAAATTGGTTATTACATAAAAAATATAGGGTTTTTCACAAATGTTCTCCCTAGTGCTAACGCTGTGAAACCCAATATGGTGGCTGACTGCAGGAGGCTATGATCAGCCATGAGGACAATGTAATAAATGAGTTTACCTCAATTGTTACATTTCAACTCAGATTCAGATTTTCTGAATCTTTCTCAAATTATTTTAAAAATGTTTTTGTCTTGTCATTTTGGGCACTGGGTTGTGCCTCACCCAAGTTGTAGATTAGGCTTGTGCAAGCTTAATCAATAATTTAGGTGAGGCCCCTGAAGGGCAGCCTTTATAGGGTGCACCTGCCCATTCTAAAGTTCACTTTGGAGTAGTTTACACTAGCTTTCCCTTCCTGGGGAGCATTGTTAGTTGCTCTCCAGATGAGCTCTGGTTGGCGGGCCCTTTTTATATCCAGAATAAAAATAAAGGTTTTTTGAGGTTAGCATACCTAATTTAACTGTTGATCTTTTTTCAGTATCTGTTTCAGGGAGCTTTTGCATGGTTTGGTCAGACCAAACCCTTATTTAACCCTTGCTTAACCAACTTGTAGTATGCAATGTTTGCGCTGTCAGTGCCCCAAACCTCTCCCTACTCAGTTAGGCTACTTTGGTTGCTTGTTGGTGCACCAAATAATTATTTATTTATTGGTGGTCAGAAACTGGGGGTTTCCCAATCATGGCAGACATGGGCTACTTTAGATGCAAGTTGTATGAGACTTTGTTCATCAGAATAAGATAAGAACTTAAATAAAATAAGATAAATAATATTTTGCTAAAAAAGTACTTTATTAAAAATAAGACAGTAATATATAGTACTGTTGAAAAGTATAAGGGGAATCATTATTCATTGGGAATGGTGAAGGGTAATTTATCAGTCATCCTTGATTCCCATGTGGCCTGTCCTTTATTGCATCCCACCTGGAAGGTCAGCTGAGCTTCTTGATCTTCTGGTGATAGTTTTGTAGCATAGATTAAATTTGAATTACCCTTAGTAGGAGCTAATCCAATAGTCCAGGTATAAAGTTTCAACTTATTAGCTTCCAGAATGAATAGCTGATACAGATATTAGGAGCTTTAGACCACAGATAGTGAAGTTAGGTGACTGTGGCCTCATAATTAAATTATTTCTGGTCTAATTTGGAGTAATTTAATTAATTTCAAAAATTTGAAATACAACCTGATAACATGGGATTGAGCTTTAATTTGGGACTTATTAAAATAATTAAATGGTTTGAAGCCTACATCCTGCATACTTATATCTGCTGATCCTCTTCCCTGTACAAGGCTTACACCTTACAAAGGGAGATTCCCAACAATAATTAACACCAAACACTACTTATTCCATGGGCAAAATCGCCATAAGTTCAGACCCATCAACCTAAAGCCAAAAAATATCATCCTCCAGGTGAACAAGGTAATATATATATATACTAGAATTCTGAAAATATTGAGCGTGCATCCAGTTATACATGTATCTCAGCTTAAGAAATCCAAAGGCCCTGTACCAATGAAGCTGGAGCTGGTCCAGTTAGAAAACCTAGAAAAATTAGAGTATGAGGTGGAGGAGATCCTAGATATCAAGATCTCCCACAAATAGTGATAGTATCTGATCAAATGAGTTAGCTACCTGATAGAGGAATCCTCCTGACAAACAGCCCCAACTGTACCATTTTCCCAGAAGATTGAGGAACAATGAGGTTCAGGGGGCTCCCCTCTGGGAGGTGATATAACATTCAAGGCTCTGCCTGACTGCCACAAAGCCTTGATCTTCTATATGTCAGAGATCAAGGCTCATATTATTAATAATAAAATTATAGGTTATGAGGGTATTGACTTTCAAAAAATGGCATTCTGAAAAATCAGATACTGACAAATTAAATTAACTTGAGAGAAGAGGAGGCAAGACCTAGTGGAAATGGCAATCATTCAATCAAAGGACATTAACACAAATTTTACTGAGCATGAAAATGTCAATGGCCAAGAAAAATGGTGGCACAGCAAATCAGAGGCCACCAAACTGAATTTCATGCAATGAGAGAAGGTCAAGAACTATAGCAAATTGCATCTCAGTGAATCAGGAGTTGCCAACCTGAATTATGCTAAAAGAGGGAACATTGAGAGCTGAGTAAAATGGCTGCCTAGCAAATCAGAAGCTGCTGAAATAGTATAATTAATATGAAAGTTTAAGATAGGGATGAAATGAAAACGCCAAGTTCTGATTAATTCATGAAGCACAAAGCTAAATGCAAAAAGATTTCCATCACATCTGAGGTACTCAACAAAAGTTCTATAATGGGCCCAGATGAGAGTATATGAGGCTGAGATTCTCAAGGCAATCCTATGGATAGCTGTTGCCTGCTGAATCTATAAAATTAAGTTTCACCATATCCCATGTTTTATAGTATAATTACAAATGATGAAGGTGCTTAAGGTAATTTCATCTTCTAATATATAGAATAAAAACCTTGAAAATTGAAAATAAATTTAAAATCTTAAGATCATTTTATTGAGATTTTATAATTTACTCTGAATTTAGAATGAATATATTATACCTTGGACTTTGACAAAGCTGTCCCCTCTCTGTATGCCCTCTCCAGAGGACAGAGAATCCTTCTAACTGTCAGTATTGTCTTTACCATCTTCCAAGGATATATCAACAACCATTATAAAGCTAACTGACTAAGGATTTAACCACTGCTGAACTCTCTTGCTTGTTGGCCCTTATCTGGGCCCTCCTACTTAAATGTTTTGTGGTGATGTGAAAGATCCTGTCTGTTACAGGATATAATTAGGGAACTAATTATCATATATAATCTATTTGCATACAAATTGAGTTTCCATTAGCTAATCAGTGTTTTTTGAGTGCATCTGAATTTTTTTTATCAAAAAAATGTTTTTCTCAATTTTAAAATTTATATGGTAAAAGTAAAGCCATTATTTACCTTTATCAGGTTTATATTAAGCTCTAGTGTTTTATAAGCATAAATTTGATCAGAACACTGAATATAAGAGTTTTAGACTATAAAATAGAGTGCAATGATTACTAGTAATTAATCTTGTCAATATCTAGACTTGAAGTTAATAGATATACATATGCTGGTTACAACTTCTTAATCTTAAAATCATATGGATAATATTTAATAAGATTAAATTCTATACCACTTTTTTGTAGTTTTAAGTATCTGTATCAACTATAGTTAATCATGTAAGACTAATGCTCAAATTCAAAATAAAACTTACTACCATTGAAAAACTATATAAAATATATACTAATATAAAGTTTTTAGATTGTTTTGAAAAAATTGCTGTAGCACTAATTAGTCTTAAATAAACTAATTTTTTGTGAATTAGGATGACAAAGCTATATTAACTATATTATTATTTAGTATCTAAGTTATCTATTTAACTTTTAATTTTTACTAGTATGCTAGCAGAGGTCTGCAGCTTTACATGCATATACATGTATATAATTTTAGTACCCTTAAGTTTGTAGAAAGCTAATGCTATATATATATATATATATTAATTAACTACATATATTCTAGATTATCAATCTATATATATAAAACAAAGTCGTGTTAGTTACACCATTTATAACTCGAACGGCTGGACCAATTTTTATGATCTTTGCTTTGTTGGATTTGTCTCCGCCCCGAATAGCAGAATAACTTAAAACATGGGAAAAATATATATATAGACTAGCGGAGTTACCCGTGCTTCGCTACGGTGTCTATAGAATTTCAGGTGATTCGAATTGATTAATTTAGATTTTATATATATTAAGCAATAATTACTCGGCTAAATCTAATTGCTCAATCGAAGCAACCAAAAAGACCAACCACTCAGCTAAAACTAACTGAACTTATCAAATCAACCAATAACTAATCACCTCCAAAGCTAAACTGTATCCTATCGATTCGACCAAAAACCATCAACCACTCGGCCAAATAAAATAAACTTATCAAATCAATCAGATTCTAAATTATTTTAGCTTTTGTATTGGTAGATAGCTATCAATAAGTTCAGAAACAATTAAACCTATTAAAAATTCCAACCTCCAACCACTTAGCTAAAATCTATCAAGTCTGCCAAATTAATTAAACCATCAATCTCTTATCTGAAACTATTGAGCCTATCGAATCAACCAAAAAATAAACCACCACTCAGCAAAAACAATTATTGAACTTACAAAACAGCCAAAAACTACCAACTAAATATCAAAGCCTATGAAACTATTGAATTAAATGAATATGAAAATACACAGCCAAATTAAGGGAGGATACCCCAGTGGTAGAGTATGGACCCTCTACCACTGCCTCCCGAGTTGATCCCGGTAATGGACTTTGGGTAGGGGACGATTTTGACTGTGTTGGTTTTGCGCGCAAATGCCCCGAACCGAGATAGCGAATAGCAAAGGCGGTCCATGGAGTTCCTGGCCTATCATACGCCGCGCATGGAGGTTTTCGGGTTTTATCCTCCTTTCCCATTTTCTTCACTTCCCTAATCGGTGCGGTACCGTCCCCAGGTCGGCCCACCTCGAATAAAATTTAAAATACACAGCCAAATTGCTATATAATTACCATTAGAAATATACGTTCTAGATCTTATATAGAACTGATATTTAAATTTATATGATTATATTAAACAATTACATATTAGCATTCCGTTCCCAAACTTTATAGAATACTTGTGCCAAGTTTGGTGATTTTTGGTTATTTGCTCGAGATAATGCATCTATATAAACCATCTAGTACTAAAAAAATGCATCTATATAAACAAATTAACATACTGATTCTTTTGTAAATAAAATTTAAGATTAATTCTTGTTGATACCCAGTTTAACACAGATTTGTTTGTGGGCTTAAAGTTCATCTGATAATCTCATAATTTTTATATCTGTAGATGGTTATCGATAAAATTAAGTAATCAAATTATACTGAATCAATATAAATTTACCAACCATTCAGCCATACCCAATTAAACCTATCAGATTGACTAAACCACTAAACCACTTAGCTAAAACCATTAGATTAAAAATCAACCAATCACCAACCGCTTCGTAAACCAAAACTAAATGTATCGAAACAACCAAAATCACAACTACTTACCAAAACCAATCAACTTTATTAAATCAACCAATCAATAACTTTATTTAAACCGTTAAGCTTATTAATCAACACAAACCCACCAACCGCTCGACAAAACCATTTAAATTACCGAATCAACCGAATATCAAACTTCTCGGCCGTAACAATATACCGATTTCCATTAAAAACATATAAAATTTTCACTTGTTACATATAAAACTTTTTATTTTACTATGAAAATTAAAAACGGGCTTCAAGGTGCACACGGACCACATCCTGTCCACCTATAGCCAAATT
>JAKSZP010000432.1:0-80087 GCA_022478985.1 Massospora cicadina | reverse complement strand
ACAAGCCAAAGCAGGGAATTGTATTTTTAGATGCGCCTGGAGGCACAGGCAAAACTTTTCTCATTTCATCTATTTTGGCAACCATACAATTACAAAAATATTGTACTGGCAATCACATCATCTGGAATTGTGGCAACTCTTTTGGATGGTGGCCAAGAAGTGCATTCAGCACTGAAATTGCTGTTGAATATGCAGATCACTGATACAATCACATGCAATATCAACAAAAATCCTTGAATGGGTAAGGTACTCCAATCGTATCAACTCATTATATAGAATGAATGTACTATGGCGTATAAAAAGCATTGGAAGCGCTTTATTGTACTCTAAAGTATTTGAGGAGAAATGAACAGCTCTTTAGTGGTGCACTCATTTTATTGTCTGGTGATTTTTGACAATATCTACCGGTTATACCACGTTAACACCCATTTATGAACTATATGCATATCTCAAATCATCACTTTTATGGCAACATGTACAGAAGTTAATTTTAAAGACCAATATGCATGACAGCTATAACATGAAACATTTGCTGAACATTTTACAAAACTATTGTTAGATATTGGGAATGGGAAAATGGCAATTGATGAATCCATACAAGGTATCACATTGTCAACAAACTTCTGTAAAATCACAGCAACCACAGAGGAATTAAATTACAAAGTTTTCCTACATATGGCACAGAATTACAAAAATCATCAGTGGCTAAGTTCACATGCTATACTATCAGCCAAAAAACAATGTCAATTCCATTAACATCAGCATTCATGACAAAATACCAAGAAAAGTGACAACATATAAGTCCATCAATGCTGTAATGTACAAGATGAAGTTGTCAATTATCCAACTGAATTCTTAAATTCACTTGATTTTCCAGGCATGACGCCACAAATTTTAACATTGAAAATTGGCATGCCTATGATTCTTCTCTAAAACATAAATTAACCACAACTTTGCAATGGTACCAGGCTTTCAGTGAAAAAGATGAACATCATTGAAGCTACATATTAAGTAGAAACCTAAAGGAGAAGATGTACTATTGCCACACATCCCAATAATTATGACAGATATGTCATTTTAATTCAAATGTTTGCAGTTTCTGGTGTATCACATTTTCAATGACCATCAACAAAACATAGGGACAATAATTAAAAGCGTGTGGACTAAATTTAAAAAATCCATGCTTCTCACATGAACAGCTGTATGTGGCCTGTTCACACATCTGAAAACCTTCTGATTTATTTATGTATGCTTCATATGTAAAACAAAAATAATGGTTTTTAAAAGTGCTCTAATAAACATAATTAGCACAAAAACACTTTCTTAATTTGAGTGGCATTGCAACACATGCTGGGTACTTGTACTAAATATATTACCATATAAATTTAAAAAACCACGCAAACAAAGTTGTGGGCAACAGCTATTTACATAAGAAACCTACTTCAATTGAGCTTTATTAATAAACTAACATTTTCATTATGTACAATGTGAAACTCAATTGCAAAGCACAGGTATTCTGCTATTATATATAATGAATTTATGTTTTTTTCTTTGTATGTTTGTCTCAAAAGCATTCCTATACCATTCATCCAATTGTAATTAGATTTTGATGAGTTGTGTGCATGCCGCAAAGACTTATGAATATTAAAAATTATTTTTTATAGTAAAAAAAGTTTTATATGTAACAAGTGAAATCTTATATATTTTTGATGGTTAATGGTATAATGTTATAGCTGAGCAGTTAGATATTCACTTTATTCAATATTTTATATAGTTTTGTAAGTGATTAGTGGTCATTTGGCTAATTACCAATTTATTTGAGGTATGCCAACCAGGGGACAGACAGTAATGAATTGCAACACCAAAAATGAACAAAATAAAACTACTAACCAAGTGGGAAGCGGAAACTGCTAACCCACCATAGCAGAGGGTGAGGAGGGGTCAGGGGGCTGGTCCTCAGAAAGACCCTCCCTGATCATGAAATGTTGGTTACAGTACTGGATCAGAGCAGAGGGCCAGGGCGTTGGGGCATCCATATAGTGGGGGTGGAGGTCTAAGAAGTAAGAGTTTTCCACTTCCTCATCAAGATGATGATGGGAAAGTGATTCAACAAAAGCTGCGAGGAGGATTTCAGCTTCTTTGCAGGCTTTGGGAAGTTGGGCAAAAAGGGAGACACTGTGGCGGGTGATTTTGACTGAGAGGTTGAATGAAGCAAGCGTTGTGACATTCATAACAGAAACTTCAGCATCATCAAATAGTTTTGAGATGTCACTGCAGATGGATTCAGGGAAGTCAGGGGGAAGAAGAGGGTGGGAAGGCCATGCTAGAACTGAGCCACTGACTGGGCCACTGCAGTGCGTAATTTTGGGCACTGAGGAGAGGCCACTGCAGCTAAGGCGAGCTGGTGGTCACTTTGGAAGGGGGCTGTATTGGGCAGAGGAGCAAAATGGTGAGGGGTAGGGGTTTCATCGAAGTCAGGAAAGAAAAAATCCTCCCAACCATAATTGAATTGACAGAGAGGTTGACCTGTATGCTTACTAATGAGGACATTAAAATGATTCATCAACCTCAGCCAATAAATCCCATGTAGTTTTGGTTTACAGGAATAGTGGCGTTCAAATTTGGGTGGGTGGGATTGGGCGAATGGGCGGCTGCTTGGGTGCCAATGGTGGTCCAAGCATTGCTCTGATTGGCTGGGGTGGATTTAGATGGGAGAGTGAGGCTGGAGGTTTTGGGGAGGGCTGATTTTCCACGCAGGCTCACTGAACGAGATTGGAAGGTGGGAGGGGGCAGCAAAGCGCCCCATACTGAGCCCCCAGAGGGGGGCTCAGAAGCCGCAGCAGCGGAAGTGGCCTGAGGGCACACTTTTTTTGCATGGTCGAGGCCAAAGCAGAGGGAACAAATCTGTCTGCCATTATTGACCCAAGCCCAAAAGAAATGATCAGGCGCTGCAGCCACATTAGCGCGGGGTGGGATCTGTTGGGCTATGGCAGGGTGGTGTGGGATGATGGTGGCTGTTGGACTAGGAGCAGCAAGGCGCTCTGCACCAGATGGAATGGCAAAGATGAGGTTGGGCTGAGTGCCATAAGCCATAAGACCCGTGACCAACTGGTCATACAAACCTGGGGTGGGAGGTGGGATGGGAGATTTTCAAAGGATACCACCAGGGTGGTGTCTGAAGGGAGGCGAGTATGGGTTGTGGGAATAAAGGTATTTTTATAAATTAGAGGAGTTTGCGCTGCCGCTTCAGCATCCTTCTCAGATTAGAACCTGACATCAAAGTAGCCCTTAAAAGGGCGGAAGTTTATAAAGCCAGCTGGCGCAAAGGCCGCAGTGGTTAGGTCAATAATTGCCTTATTAGCATATGGGAACAAACGCCAATAGTCCACTCTGAGGCAATAGCGAATGGTGGAGCAAGGGAGGGCGAGAGAATGGGGGTGAGAAGGGTGGACGCACGCCAGGTGGAGCGCTAAGTCCCATGGGGGGACAAAATGGCTGGATGCAGTGGGCGGGCTGTTTGAGCCCGTCCAAACGTGCTTGCCCACGGGGCAGAAAATGCTATGTGGGGGTGCACCGCTGCCCCACACCAGGGTGGCAGGTAGCGGAGCTGAGGACAACAAAGAATAGGTTGGGAAGATGACTGTGGATAAATAAAACTCAAATTTAAAATCGCTCAAAAGTGACTTCAAGCAGTAAAAGAAAAGCTCATTTGGTTAATTACCAAGTTAATCTAAATTAAAACTTTGAATCAAAAACCCAATTGATTTTACAAATACCTCCTCTAGCATAATTGGCTCAGCTTTTGACTCTTAACTTAAATTTTATAGTCAGTGGAAAATCCTGGTACCATCACTTATTTAATCACTTTTATCAGTTAATTCAAATATAAATAGGTGTTTATTCAAGGTAAGCTGACCAAGGGACAGAGTTACTGAAAGAGAATGATAAAAAATCAAAATGGGCCAGAAGGCTAAAATGAGCGAAACTCACCTAAACTAAACTTAAACCAATTAAACAGACTGCCAATGACAAACTGTTAGATGACCATGATGGGGGAAGGGGGGTCAGGGGGCTCCTCGGCTTCAAAATTTATCAATCAGTGGGCCCAGGTGGAAAGTAAGGAAGAATTAAATCTATCTTATCTATATGTATAAGAGAACTACCACTGAGCGACTCATCACAAAATCTCCAAATAAACCAACCTAGAAACTTGAAATTTGGTATGTAGGTTTCTTGTATGATGTAGGTGAGCACTAAAAAAAGGATTTTTGAAAATCTAAAGTAAAATAAAAAGTATATATATAACAATTTATATCCTATAAGTTTTGATGGTATTTGCTATAATGTTATGGCTGAGAGTTTTTTATAATATAAATTTAAATTAATCAATGTGAATCATCTGAAATTCTACAGATACTGTAGCAAAACATGGGTAACTCCACTAATATTCTATATTATATACTTATTTAATGTGGGCTGACCTGGGTACAATACTGGACCAATTAAGAAAAATTAAATTGATGGGAAAGGAGGTTAAAACCTGGAAAACGTCCATGCGCAGTGCTCTGATAGGCCAGGAGCTCCATAAACTGCCTTGCTATTCACTATCTCAGGTCAGGATATTGGTATGCAATGCCATCACTGTTATAATCATCCCCAACCCAAAATGATATGTTAGCTCAACTATTTATCATTCATTCATTTTTTCAAAATAACTACTTTGTTTTTATTTTTCTAATTATGACTTTAAAATACCTGTTTAAGTTGTTTTCTCTAATTTATAAAATATCTGTGTCAAGTTAGATGAAAATGGCTCAGTAGTTTAAAATTAAATATGTCACATATATACACATAATATTTATTAATTATAATAATTTTTTATTTAGCATTTTGGTGGTATTTAAATGATCCAATAGGTCTAATTTTAATTTTTGAGTGGTCAGTGCCTTTTGGTCAATTTAATATATCCAATAGTTTTAAATAAGTGGTTGGTGGTAAGATATTGACTTAATATTTATAATTGGATTTAGCCAAGTGTTGGTATATTTGGTTGATTAAATAAAATTTTTTAGGCCAAAGTTTTAATATAATTTAGTTGTTTCTTACAATCAATTAGTTTTACCAAGTGGTTGATGGCTTTTGGATGATCCAATATGTTCTTTAGCTTTGCCAAGTAGGTTGATGATATTAGAGTAATTTGATAAACTATTTTAGGTTTGGCTAAGTGATTGGTGGTTTTTGTGTAATTTGATAGGTTCAAATTTATTGGGTAAGTAGTTAGTGATTGATTAGTTTGATATGTTCAATGGTAATGAGTAAGCAATTTCATGTTATCTATAATATAAAACCAGGATTATTAGTTCAAATTGGCTGATAAAAAATTCAAGCAATGTGGGTAGCTCTACTAGTATGTTTATAAAATATTGAAGAGATTTTTTATTCAAAGTTTTTTGATAAAATTCTATTCATTAGATATGTAGGACAATTATAAGTCATATTGTGATAAGAGTGTTTTAAAGGTCAATGAGAAAGATATCAGCCAACAAACTCTAGCCAATTCTTGGTTAGATCCCTTTAAATCAGGGAAATTCTTCTAAGTACACTCTTTGGCCAAAAAGCTCAATTGTCAAAAGTCAGTTTGTGCCAAACCCAAGGCCAAAAAATGGAAGTATTGCCAAGGCTCCTCCCAGGTCTCACAAAGTTTCATTCAACCATCTAGGCATAGATCACCCCATTTTATAGAGGTGGTGGAAATCCCCCAATGTGCAAATATTTTCCCGCACAATGATTAAATTAGATATTAAATTTTTGCCTAGTGTACATGTCCTACCCAGTATTGACCCTCCATTGGCTATTCTATTGAAGCAAGGTGAAGTTGAGAGCTCTAATAGTCCAAACTCCAAATTCCCTAATTTGGCTATTCTAGCCTAATCTGAAATTTTTGCCTTATCACTTTGAGCCTTGACACATAAAAATACTAAGCATAGAGATATTAAAAGGATTCACTTCTTTTATTTAACCAAGGTAAGCCAACCAGGGGATGGACATTACCAAATATACGTAAAACTAAGGAAATAACTGACAAATATAAAATTAGGCACCCCAGGGTACTCAAGTTACCCCTGTTGACAGCGTGACTGCCAGGTATGGGGGGTTGGTGCACTACTCCGAGGGGGTTTCCCCTGCTATGGAACAGGTGTGAAGGAAAGGGTCTGTGTGGAGGAACCAAAGTGGAAACCATGATTCTATGAGCGCTTTTTGCCTTGGTCTCATATATCCATAGAGCCAGGCTTGGAAGTGCTCCAGTAGAGGACATGAAATCTGTTAATAACCCCATGAATGGTTGGGACCGTGCCCTTGAACGCATTTAATGCAATTGTGTGGTTTTTCCACATTGCAATGGGTATTATTAGGAAACGGAGGGTAGATGGGATTGGTGACTCAATCTGGAGCGCGAAGATGCTCTTTGATATTGAGAATTCTTGTTCGTTTTGGATCTTAAGCAGGCGTGCGACTTCCTGCCATATAGCTTTGGTTGGGGGGCATGTTTCTAGGCGGTGATGTAGGGATCCCTCCCCTCCACATACTGCACATGTTTTGTGGAGGGAGTTGGAATAGTCCGCCATCCTATAGGTCCTTCTCAGACAGCGCCAGGCGTTTGCTCTTATCCTGAGCTGTAGGAGTGGGTGGTGAGTCATTTTCCACATTGCCTTCTGTGTGGTTAAATCATAGGGAATGTCCAACATATCTAGGTATTCTATCCTAGCTATGCTTGGGGTTGTAGCGAGCATACCCCTCTAGGGGTTTTTCTGGGTTTTTTAATTTTGAATTGGGGGCTGGGTCATCCCCTTCCCTGTATAGTACCCATGTTCTCTATGGTCCATCCCATACGGCGGATAGTTTGGAGGATATGTTTGAAATGAGGGGAGGTTCCATGCGGATCCGTTGCAGTATGGTGCTTGGCAAGGTTTGAAAGTAGTCTGGGTGGACTATGTGGGTTGGTTAATTTGAGCGCCTGTGCAAAGTTAGTCCTTGCTGCTCTGGACCAATGTTGTTGTGGGAGGTCTGGAACAAGCATTTCCTTTATCCAGGTACCTAGGATGTGATTGGCGTGGCTCTCAAAATCTATTAGTCCCATGCCTCCGCTTGAGCGTGGGCCAAATAGTGTTTCCATCCGTATAGGAGGGTGAGAGCTGGGCCACAGCCAGCCCTGGATAAGCGCGCGGATTGAGGTTATAAAGGTAGGTGAGAAGGCTATCACGTGGGCCTGGTACCACAGTATTGGGAGGATGAGCGAGTTAGTAACTGTAACTCGTCCTGTTAGTACTGGGGTTCTTCCCTTGAGGGAGGCGACGCGTTTGGATACCCGTTGTAACAGGTCACTTTCCATTGTCTCATTAGCATGTCCCCCTGATTCTAGCCAGATTCCAAGGTGTCAGTCAGGAGTGGTAGTGGGAGGTGTTGCAAAGGGTAAAATGATTGGGTTTTTTCTTTGAGTAAGAGGATGATTTCTGTCTTCCTTTTGTTGAGAGATGCATTGCTCACCTTGGATTATTCCTCTAGAGTGCGTTCCAGATGTTGGGCATCTTCATTGTTTGTTATACCTGCCATGCAGTCATCCGCAAAGGCCAGTATCTTGACTGTTGGTTGTCCTTGTGTGGTTATCCCCATGAGACGTGAGTCAGTTACTCGGAAGAGTGGGTCAAAGCTGAAATTGTATAACAGTGGTCTGAGGGGATCCCCTTGTTTGAGCCCTCTGTGTGGTTTTATATTGTTTGTTAGGAATCCAGGGCCGCATACAGCCATGGTTGCAGATTCTGTTAGGAGCATCGCCCATTTTATGAATCTTGGTGGGAGTTTGAAGGCATGTAGACATTCTTTTAGGTATGGCCAGCCAACACGTTCATACGCCTTTTCCTGATCCAAGAAGACCAGGGTACCAGTTGCTTTGGATTGGCAAATGTTTGCAACAGGGTGTATGTTGTTACAGATTGAACGCCCTGGTATAAACCCAAACTGGTTGGGTGATAGGACGTCAGATGCAATTGCGCCTAATTTAGCTGCTAAAATTTTTGTTAGAATTTTTGTGTCAGTATTGAGAGAGTGCAATTTGGGCGCCAGTTGGCCAGGTCCAAATTGTCACCCTTTTTATACAAGGTTATAACGTAGGATTCATGGCCTCCTAATAATAGGCGTGTTTACAATAAGCTCTGGTTCATAGACACCAATAGGAGGGGGGCGATTAGTTGAAAGTATTTTTTGTAAAATTCGTAGAATGTCCCATCAGGCCCTGGGCATTTCCTACATAGTGCAAGCGCGAATTGTCTCCCAAAGCTCCTCCCATGTAATAAGAGATAGTATATTGTAATTTGGTAGTGTACATTGTATCTCAGCAGTATGTATAAATTTTTTAATTTTTTATGAATCTGTTGGCATTTCACGATATAATTCGGTGTAATAGCAGTGTACTTCCGCCTTGACCTCCTCAGGGTTGGTTGCCACGGTGCCGTTGGTCTTGTGGACCTGTGTGCACATGGGCTAGTTTCTGCAGGAGTGGAATTGGCAGAAAAAGTATGTCAAACAGGTTTTGCCTTCCTTTATGAACTTACCTTTGTTTGATACTTTGATTCTGTGTTGGTGTTTGAAGATGAGGTTGTTAAGTCGGGCAGAAATTTCTGCCCATTTGCGTCCCCAGTTAGGGTTATAGCCAGATCTCGGAGTATTTATTTCCAGGTGGTCTAGTTCCGCCAAGGTACGCTTGATTGTGGCCATGTCCGCGGTGTACTTGCGTGATGCAGTATGTCAGGTTTTTTTTGTTGATTAAATCCTTTTTTAAATTTTCCCATGTTCCAATGGGATCTGAAGTAAATGAGGTTGTAATTCTGGGTTCATAGCCTTGTTTTAAATCCAGTCAGATATCTCAGGCAATTTTATATTTTCTGGGTGAAGCTTTCTCAAGGCGACACCCGTGTGTGGGATTGGGTTGGCGTTAACTGCACTGTAACTAATTGGTTGTCAGAAAATTGATCTTTTTTGTTATAAATTTGGAGATTCTTGAGCGGTGGGATTGTGGTATGAGGATGTGGTCAATTCAACTCATTGATATGAGTGCTCCCTCGTGTATGTTGGGCTGCGTCATGTGGGGAAGGAGTGGTGAACTGGGAGGGGAAGAGCATCCTGTAGGCTAAGAGAAGCCTTCATTGTGCGGAATTCAATGTGTCCAGGTGGGTATCCCCTGGGATTAGGCCATTGATCTGTATTGGGGTTATCTCAACAGTTGAAATCGCCTAACATAATGGTATCTGGTGGGAGGGTGAGAGTAGGAATGTTTTCAAAAATTGTTTTCTCTCAGTTGCAGTGCACAGTGCATATATATGCTATCAAAATTGTTTCCTCTTGGCACGTGACTGTTGCTACCAAGACTTGACCATGCAAGTGTGACAACAAATTTGTAATTTTAAATTTTTTGTTGTTTTGAACGATCACCCCACAGTGAGACGTCCATACTGATTGTGATGGTGCGACCCAGATTGACCAGAATTCTTCTTCTCCTTGTAGACAGTGGGTTTCTTGGATGGCCAAGATGTCTACAAGGGGTTTTCGCAGGAATACCAGCTTTTTGGTTTGGGACGTATGAGCCCTGGCTCCTGCGATGTTTAGTGTCCCTATTGATACTGAGGTGCCCGTGGCGCCTCAGGAGCAGTTGGGAGGGCCCTCTGGCCCTAACCCACCATGGCTCATTTTGGCCATGCTCCACGTCTGTACTCCAGTTCTTTCACTGCCATTGTTGGTTCCCTTGATCTGACCCAATGATTCAATGGAATTGAGGTTTTTTGCATTTGCGTCAACTTTTCCTGCACAGGTCTCATGCTGATTTGATGCGGATTGTTGATTGGATTTTGTATTTTTGAGGCTCAACTTTGGTGAATTGTGCACCGCATTTTCGCCCAAATTGCGGTTGCATTGTTCCTCAATATGTGCATGACTGATGTCGCTTTGTGACTCAGTCAGGTTACTGTGAAAATTCTCTACCTGGGCATATTGTTCTGATTGGTTAGTTTGGTAATATCTAAAATATCCTACCAAATTTGTCTGGGGTTAATGGCGGACTCCGCGTGTGCCACCACTTTGGCTGCTGCTCGCTTGCAGGCTTTTTGTGCTGCTTTACATTGTTTGCTTATAACTGGGTCCACAATGGAGTATAGTCCATCTTCACCCCAGCGGAATGGGTGGTGACCATCAGTCATTTTGGCGAAGTTTTCGTTATCTTTGTCCATTGCTTCCTCACAATAATCGTTTTCCATTAAGCCCTCTTTCACAGGGCATGCATGTTCCTTGTGGCCCAGTGAGCCACAGTGGTTGCAAATGGTTGGTGCGCGCTCCGGTGTAACTCAGAACGCGGCTGACTGGGTCCCATCTTCAAAGTGAAATTCTGCAGTGTGGGGAATTCTGGATAAGTCCTCTTCCACTTCTGGGAAGGGATTGATTACAGCAAAACTTTTTTCCATGCACAGGTTAGGCATCAGGCGAAATCGCTGTAATTTAAGTTGCTGAATTTCTCCGTAGGCCACAAGACCTTTGCGGAGCTCCTCCTCAATTACCTTACGAGGAAGGTTGGGGGGGAGTGAGTCAAAAGAGATGAACAAAGCTTTCGCTTTGTTCCATCTGGTGCGCGTGGTGCGCACATTTTTTTTGCCCTCAGGGAGGGCAATTTCCACACAGACTTTTTCTGTGGCATCGGCTTCATCAGATGTTTCAAAACCAATATCAATCCAGCTGCAGCCCATGTTGTTGGTGGCTACATACACCGCGTGAGGGAAAAGTGAGGGCTGTGCCTCACATGTTTTCTCCCACAGGGTCAGTGACTCATCCCTTTGAAGAGTCTGATTTTATGCTCCACCTTTGACAAGGGTTGGTTAAACTGAATGTACATATATTGCGCGTGCTTTACAGTGAATACCATAAACCTAGACGGTGTCTGAGTTTGCGATTTCTTTGCAGATTGGGTTCTTGGTCCCCCTCCAGGGCGTTTCTTACCTTTAGTTGCACCGTTAAGTGCACCGCTCGCCGCAATGCTCGCCCATGTTGTATTATTTTTATTGATAGAGTCACCCATCTTTCCTGTGTGTGATTATCCAAATCTGTTGTTTGAATCAAATCATAGTAACTAAAGTGATTATTATGAGAAAGAAAAAACAAAATGATTCACTTCTTGACCTCCAAAATATTATAAATAAGATTTATATAAAACTAATCCTTTATATCAATTGATTTATTATTATTTGTTATAATTGGTCTATTATCACCTAGAAATATTAATCCCAGCAGTAGAGAGTGAACCTTATGCAATTATTGCGGAAATTCAGGGCAAAATAGCATCAGCAAGCAATTTATATCCTCTGAATTCCCACAAGTGGTGTTCACTACAGGGACCTGTAAACTATAAAAACAAACTATGAAAAATAGAGGTAAGTGGAGAAAGTAACCCTCATGACCTTCCTGCTGAATTCAAACCCCAGCAAACTAATCTGGAACTTTAATTTGCCAGTCCTTTCTCTCATCTCAAAAGGCTTGAGCAGCACTATTTCCAAGGCCCTTATAGGAACTCCTCTAGTATACACAAACACCCTTTTTAAGATAAGTTTAACCCAAGTGAGGAAAGTATTTCTTCCTTCCTTTTTATGTATAAAGTTGCTATGGACGAAGCAACTGACCATCTATATCAAGTACATCCTTCCCTGCTTGATTCATGGGGCTCAGGAGATATTGGTTCCGCACATGGTCACCCTCAGCATCTGGACAAAGAGTAAACAAGAACTTCTGGAGAAATTTGTTTCCTGCAGAGTTTGAAAAGGAAAAAACAGGCCTTTATTTGCCTTATCCTGAAAAAGGGAGAATCAAAAACGTCTTTTGTCAAGCAGTTTTAAAACATAGCTTAACCTCCACTGCTAGCAAAAATGCTATCACTAAATGATGTCATTGCATCCATCCTGGGCAGTTTAGCTTCACATCCCTCCTTGGCGATGCATATTTCTTCAGTTAAGCGATCTTTCCAAAATGTATGAGATATCAACGAGGCCATGTTAGCAGTGTCTACATTTATGAATTTGACCATATGCAAGAATTTCTGAGTCAAGAATCTACTCCAATCACTCTAGCCTCTTCTATGGCTATCTCTATTTAGAAACCAGCTCCTGTGGAGTTGTCACCACAAAATGCTTCTCCATTCCATGAAGATAGCCAATGGATAATAGTCGTGTCAGGGAAGTGCTCCCTCCATCTGAAGCTTCAAAAAGCCAGTTGGTGAAGGCAGTCATCCCCTTGCCTTGCCCTCTTATTCTCCAGAGCAGCTTCCCCAAATGACTCAACATACCATCCTTTCATGATGCTACCTCTCTCTCCCTCATCCGCCCCTCAGGCCATCTCTCATCCAAAATCAGTAGCAATGGGGCAGCCCAAACCCCCAACATCAAAGGCTAAATGTAAAGCTGCAACTAAAGCATCTCCTTCAACAGCTAAGGGGGTAGATGAGAGCCCCCAGGGTCTTTTCTGCAACAAAGGGAGCTCTGAACTTACTTTACAACCAATGGACTCTCTGACGTGCATTGATAACTCCTCTGACGATAAGTCTGAAGGGGGTTTGAAGATGGTCATTATGTGTTAGGAGCCCCAGGTGAAGTGGAGGTACCTGACAGGGTGAACATGAGAGACTGGATGTGACTAGGATCCCCCATCAAATTTATCTCCCTCTAGTGTTGAGGTGTTTTGAGATTATTGGCACTGCCAGTGATGCTGACCAGCTCATTGTCACACTAATCCTGTCAAGATTCTGATATGACTGGATGATAATCCTGAAATAGCCATGGCGGATTGGCTAGAATCTGCTGAAAATAATTATAGAGTACAACTATCTGAGCGCCTTGGGATGAGGCGATATTGGGTCTAAACAGATGGTTATTGGATTTCTTGTAAATAAGACAAATAGGAGATGTCGATGCATGAAAAATAATTGATAGATTGCCTCAAACTAAGGCGATTGTAAATATAATAAATGATGGATTCTGCTGAAACTAATAAAAATATGGTGGAACGAATAGTCTAAGTGAAAGGGTCAATATTGACCGAAGTTCCTAAGATATAAGTGATACTAGAGTATTGAAGGAGGAGGATTGTTATTAGAAAATAGGGGGTGGAGCAGAGATAATCCACTGAATATAATAAATCTAAATAAAGATTTGTTATTGGGGCAATTGCTCCATATGATTATATTTAATATATTTGAGGGTGTTCTGAGGATTAATTTATCCATATCATTCAATCTATTGCTCAGTGGGATTGACCCTGTGCAAAAATCTTATGGTGTATATCAACAATTTCGCCAAATAACAGTGGTGATCACTACAGAGGCCCATTGATCAATCACAAAACAGTAAAATTACTTCAGTTGCTGGCCATGGCACATCAGGCTTGCCTTAACAGGGGAACTCCACTCCGCGCTGCACCTGTTTAATATGAAGAACTCAAATTTGCCTTAGATGCTGTTCTCAAAAGGCAGAAGGAGCTTCTGCAGGAGGTTTGTATTGATAAGCCGCCTCCATTTGATTGTGATGGGAATATTATGAGTTTTTTAAGCAATTTGAGTTTGTGACAGAAGGAGCCTCAGATTGGCATAAAGCAAAACTATTAATATCCACCTTGGATGTTTGAAGTGCCAATTAAGTCACCTGCTATCTTCCATACAGTCCCATTACATACCAAGAAGTAAAGGATACTGTGCTGCGGTTGTTTGGAGGAACCACAAAGATGTCACAGCAGAATGCTGAGCTCTTGACCATTAAGTTTCAGTATAATGAGACATGCACCATATTTTATGATCAATCTATGGCATAAGCTCACATGTTAATAGGGGCAGGGACTGTATATAAATCTGATGTGTTCATTAAAATGACCTCCGCAGTGAAGCCATACCACAAGCTCTACAATGTAATGATGACCTCAATGTTGGAGGATGATGTAACCCTGCTTAAAACAGTTCACTTTTTGCGCCATCTAGCTGTAACCTTCCCTCCACACAATACAGAACAGAAACATACTGCCACTGTCGTTGAACCTTTTTATACAAGGAAAATTGGCCGTCCAGTTAAGATTCTGTTGAGTTCACCCCAGCAGCTCAACTTCCACCCTGGACCTGCTTATCAGCAACAGCCCACTTACAAAACTGAGCCTAATTACACCAATCGCACATAATCAAATTATCAGCGAATCTCATATTACAATAATCAAGGATGCTGGCCCTATGGGGCTAATTGTTTTAAATGCGGTTACACTAGTCACCTGGGCCAAAGTTGCCCCAATTGTTGTGTCCATCACGTACCATAGGAACAGTACTATCAAGGAAAAGTCAGAGTGGAGTAGAGATGGGACTCTCTACTTCTGATATCCCAAGCCCAGATGTTCCAACTGAACCAATTAAAGTTTATACTGTGGAAGTCACCCAGTATGATGATGCTTTCCTATATTAGCAGCTGGTGGAGGGGTGAATATTTATAAATGAGTGAAAACCAAAGCTGCAGCAGTATAAGGATCTCAGATGCAGCCCATGCCATACACTTGTCAAATGTTTGACCAATTTTCCACTGAGAAGTTGGACCCATTTGCGATTCACCTTACTTGCAAGATGTAACCGTCGCTCTTCTGGTCAACACTATCATCAAAGAATACCCCAAAGTTGTTGAAGGGATTGCAAGTTAAGCTTGTGGTAAAAATTTAATTGTAAATGTCCATGCGTTATCCAGGCAAGGTACATCATATTCAGAATTTACGTACTGTGAAATTGGTGTAGCCAAAACCCCAGTCTGAGCTATAATAGATATAGGTGCTCCAATTAACATAGTTTCCACTAAATTAGTGGCTAAGTTGACAATATAATCTGATGTGGAACACCGGATAATATGGGACCACTGGAGCAGATAGTACAGTCTCTGAGGGAGCATGCGGCGTGCTTCCGTTGTGATTCAAGCTGATTGTCATTGTAGCCCCAGCGATAGTGTTGCCAAATGATAATTATGACATGTTAATTGGAACCACTTTTATGCACACTATGGTGCTGTCATTGAAATGACATAGGAGATGTTTAAACTTTTAGGACAATGTATCTCAAATTACTTTACCTCCAGCAGAGTGTCAAAGGACTCAGTGCGCATGGGGCATATCAACCTTGCCTAAAGTGATGGTGTGATTTCAGTGCGCTATCATCAAGTAAAAAAGAGGACCTGGCCCCTTACCCAGCAGATACATGAATATCAGGGGCAGCCTCATCGAGCTGCTGGACCTATATCTATCCCCTCTGGTCACTAAGTAATATTGAGCACCAAATTGGAGGTAAAAGTACCACACAGACTCTATGGAGAAGTAATTGGGCCTTATAAGCAATTGCGGCTTGAGCCCTACGTGGTTCAGGCATTATACTCCTGGGACATGGGGAGATCAAGGTTTTACTTGAAATTCTACAGATGGAACCATTTCAAATCCGCCAACATCAAATAGTGGGATTTTTACACTTGATCCCTGTTGAGGAGGTCCTTTTGGTTTACAAGTTTGTGTCGCTGGATGAATTTGGTCACATGTTAAACCACAGCCCAGTGTAATGACTGCGGTACCACACAATGATGGAATGGAGTTATTTGAAGCACAGAAGGATCAATCAATAGCTTTATATTAAATCTATAAAAGATATTTTGCTGTTGACAACCATGATTTAGGATGCGTGTGGGGGGTGGTCCATTATTTGGATACTGGGGATCATCCTCCCATCATGTCACAACAGATCTGCCAATCAAGGTCAGCTGATAAAGTAGTGACAGTGGAGATTGATTAAAATACTGGAGCACGGGATGCTTGCGCCTTTGAAGAGTCTGTGGTCCTCACCTGTCATGATATTTTATGATAAGAATTGGACTGGGCTCCCAGTCAGGGTGCGCGAGCACCCAGTGGAGAGCTCAGAATGCCAAAGGCACAGCGGTCTGAGTAACCTATAGGAGTAGAGTTCTATTAGGGGACATGAGGAAAGTAAAAGTTAATTAATATAAAAAAGGCCTCAAGGTAAAACAGATGGTTGTAATGGGGGCAACCGTGAGTCTTGCAGGGGCAACCCCAAAGGGAGGAGAGACAGGGAGGATGACAACTCCTCCAGGGTTTGCAGTTGCTGGCCTTCTGATTTAAACAAGTGAGCTTGTGCGCCATTGAGAGATGACACAGGGGCTGCTGCACAATCAGGATGAGATTAAAGGGGGAATGATACCTGTGAAGGGGGTTGGGACTGAGCTTCCATTGACTGGGGTGCTATAGGCCCCACAGGCAGGCTGAACCATCAGTAGCTGAGCCAGGTGTGGACCCAGAGTGTGAGCGATGGGGTAGGGCCGCTCTGATGCTGCTCCAACTGGGGAGCAGTTTTGGAAATATCAGCAGTAGAATGGATGGGAGGGTTCACATTAAATGGACACGTGATAATGAATGAGGCAGTGGGTTTGTCATCAGAGGCGAGCCAGTTTTTTACATTTACAATCCGCTGAAGCAAGCTGTATGGGTTATTTGAGCTTTATCAAGTGAAAAGTTTGGGAAGATAAGAGAATGAACTGACAACTGCCCCTGGGCAGGGCATTTGCCTTAAGTACTGGGTGAATTGCATAAAGGAAGGATTATGGGATTGGTCATTTGGGGTTTGGAAAAATTTGGTTGGCTGGCAAGGAGGGGGTGGAGGGAAAGTCAAAATCTTGGCAAAAATCGCAAAAACTTTTGTAAATTTTTCCACATTTTTGGGACCAAACCAAGTTGATGGTGACAATCTGGGTCCTGATCCCCAAGTTGGCCTGTTTGCATGATTCATAATTTCCATATTTGTCCAGGAGGCAGGGGCCATTGGGCTAAGTTGTTTGAGAATTGGTCCAAACTCTTGATTGGGCTATTTGAGTGATCTAAACTTCCCAGATCCATCCTGGAAGATTGGACCAAATGGTCTGAGTCTTTTGATGCCTGGTTTGAGATCTGAGTTGTTCCCTGACCTGATTTCCCATGCCAGCCAGTCCAGACCAGCTCCCCCAGACCAGAAGTTGCAGACTGTGCTCCTATGTTGGTGAATGCTATTTCCCCAAAATTTCGACATAGTTTGCCTGGGGAGTGGGTGGTCCCAGGGGCCTGCCCATGGCCTCTGGTGTGCGCAATCTCTCTGAAGACCCCTCTACTAAACTTACCAGGGTTGAGGAGGGGGAAGGGGTTGGGCGGGTTATCCTTGAGGGGAAGAGAAGTCACCCAGTGATTGTCTACCATATGTGCCAAGTCGCTCAACTGCAACTGGGGGTTAACTTGGGCCTTAAGACCGCTTTTGTCCACAAAAGGGTGTTGATCCTATCCAGTTGCAGGGGCTGGTCTCCAAGACTTACACTACCTTTTTCTTTTTTTGACAGAGAGGATTCCCCCACTGGGGGCATGGACCAAGGCATAATTTTTGTGCCGCTCTGGTAGCTTTATGGCCAAGATGGCCGCAATCATTTGAGGTATACGGGGCTGCCAGGTGTGAAGTATGGAACTCCTCTATCAGGTCCTTGCAGTTTGTACAGTCACTTGTGTTAAACCAGCTGTTCTCATATAAGGGTAGCCTTTTCAGGTGACCAAGTATTGAACGGACAGTTGGGACCTTTGGGAAGCCAGGATAGCCTCCACCTCCACTTCCTGGGATTCCCCAATGACAATTGGCTCCAGAGATGTTGGGCTTCCTCTTTGAAGGGGGTTAGGAGGGAAGTATGGAAGACATTATACTGCTTCCAATGCGTGGGTAGTTTCCAATGGAAAGCCCATTGCCTAAATACTTCTAAAACTTGAAGGATACTGAGCGTTTGGCTGCTAGCTTATGGGTGGGGTTTTCAGGGAAGGTTGCGGGTTTCCAACATGACGAGGAAACTGTCTTTGATCTCATGTCCAAGGATGTGCTTCCAATCAGAAAACTTCTTGTAGTCCTCAATAGAATTTGTTACGTGTTTGTGGACCAGGTTGTGTGTCTCACTGAGTGAGGTTATGCAGTCCTTGACTGCGGGAACCGCTGAGGAGAGCTGGTACCAATTTAAAAGGCGGGGTTTTACCCCAGAGTGGCCTCAAAGGGGGGGATCTTGATCAAGGAAAGGAAAGAATTATTGTAAGCAAACTGTGCTAGGGGAAGATCCTTGGCTCAGGTGTCTTATGAGGCCATTGCATAACAGCGCAGGTACTTCTCCAGTACCTGGTTCACTCACTCAGTCTGCCCATCAGACTGGGGGTGGTAGGTAGTAAATCTGCAAGAGCTTGATGATGAGAAGGGTTAAAAGCTCTTTGCAGAACCGGGCAGCGTACTGGGTTCCCCTGTCACTCACTATCTCCTTGGGTTGACCAAACATGGCAAATACATGGTTGACAAACAAATTTGTGTTCTCCACCACAGTAATAGAAGAGAGACAGGGGATGAAGTGTGCAAACTTGGTAAATCGGTCCAAAACTATCATGATTGCATCTGAGCCACATGAGGGAGGGAGCTCCACAATGAAGTCCACTAAGACTGAGGTCCATGGCCCCTCAGCCTGCTGCAAAGGGTGTAACAGTCCCTTCTTCCCTGAATGATCCTATTTCACCTGGGCGCAGGTGACACAATGGGAGATCCAGGTTGGAATGTCCTTTGAGGACCCAGGCCAGTTGTAAGTTCTCTTTATGAGATCCACACACTTCTTAATGCTGGGGCGCCCAAATTTCTTGGGGACATGATGTTCCTTGATAACATGGCTACGTAGGAGGGTGGACCCAAACCCAATCGTGGAACCATATTTCCCCCTACCACAAGGTATATGGAGCTCTCTTATGACTCATAGACACTAAATCAGCATAAAGCTCTATTCCTTCAGGGCAATAGGTTTGGGAGGCGAGGACACGGAGGAGGAGTGGAACATCAGGGGCCAGGTCAGCAAAGGCTACTGTAGGGGGCCAATGAGAGGATTTGGTAGGGGTTCACTATAGTGACTAGACCTAGTGGGTCCTCCGCCATCAGGTGACAGGGAGTATTTTGACTGAGAATGCCTGGCAGAACGTTCAGGGGGCCCTTTTGAATTCATACTTGAAGTGAAACCCACATAGCTCCTGGTATGTGTGAGTTTGCCGGTGCCCCAGATTCTGGGGTTTGCAGTAGTAGAGTAAAGCCTAATGGTCTGTCTGAACGGTTATTTCATGCTGGGTGCCCTTCAGAAGGTATTGCTTGTGGGTGAGTGACCACGCCACTGCCGCTAGCTCCTTATCATATATTGGCCACGCTTTCTCTGTTGAGGTGAACTTGCAGGAGCATTAGACTATCGTGTGTTTGACTCCCTCATGCTCCTGTAGCAGCACGGCGCTCACTGCCACTGACAAGGCATCGCAGGCTACTATAAAGGGGCGGGAGGTATCAACATGCCGCATGACTAGATCTGTGAGGAAGACCTCCTTGATAGACTCAAAGACCTGCTGACATTCATGGGACCACTTGAAGGGGGCATGCTTCCCAGTGGGGGGTGAAGGGGTGCCACCAGTTGGGCGAGGGCTGGGGAGAAATTTTTTCAAAAAGGTAACAGTACCAAGGAAGCTGCGAAGTTGTTTTTATGTAGTTGGGGTGGGCCAAGACTAGATAGTTTTGAGCTTGCAGGATGGACAGTATAGCCATCTTTCAGGACAAGATATCTAAGTAGGTTACCTCATCCCTGAAAAATTAACACTTGGAGGGTTTTATGAAGAGCCCTTCCTTGTGGAGGGCTGCCACCACTTCTTCTAGATCCTTTACGTTGCTGTTCTGGGGTGGTGGAATGGATCAGAATATTATCAATGTAGACCACAGCGCATGAGAAGTGCAAGTCCCCAAGCATATCATTGATGAGGCGCTGGAATGTGGCCAGAGCATTCTTCAGTCCTAAGGGCATCATTCTGAACTGGAAAAGGCCTCAGCGGGTGTGGATAGCTCTAAGCCACTCCTGTCACCTCGCTACCCTCACCTGATTAAAGGAGTTCACCAGGTCCAACTTTAAGAAGATGCGTGACTTGGTGATGGCTTAGGTGATGGTTATTTCTAAGGGTAAGGGGTATGAGTTAAGAATGGTAATGTTGTTGAGGTGGCCATAGTCGACACAAGAGAGCAGGGAGCCATATGCTTTCCTAGCAAAAACTATGGGGGAGGCGACAGGGGAAGATTTTTTTTGCCATCCTTCTCTAACATCTCGTCTAGCCAAATACCAAAAGCCTTGTCCTCTTCTTCAGTGTAGGGTTAGAGGGGGCAGTTGATTTTAACTAGATCGCCCATCAGCTGAAATAAAAAAAATCTTATTCAGAGTGTAGAAGAAGCTTGGATGCCAGTGACATATCGAAGATAGCCTTATAAGGGGCTAGGAAGGAAGGGAAGTCTGAAGGAAGGTCTATTGGAGTGGGGTCAGGAGTAGAGATGGAGTCAAGAGATGTGCCCAGGGGAAGGGTTTTTAGCAGGGGAAACTCTTCACTCAATTTAAGGTTTGTGAACAACAAGGTGTTATAAACAAGGCTGATGTGGACCTGCTGGCAGCGCCCCAGCCCACCCCCACAATTATGGGATAGAGCAAATCCTGTACATCTGAGAAAAGTAGTCACAAATCCCAAAAACATGAGCAGAGAAGTGCAAGGGCGTCAGATGTGGTAGGACTTCATGGGCTCTGATGAGGCACCCAGGATAGATGAAGCTCTCTTCATCGCCAGGTCCAAGGAATGTGCCACACTGAGGTTAATAAAGTTGCCCAGCGCTCATGTGGAGGAGGGCTTGTACAGTGATTTCACCCAACTCTGAGGGAAATGAAATAGGGAACAGGAAGTAGGCTTAATCCTCTTTATTGGGATGAGCAAGAGAGAGGGCAGCTGAGGAGGCAGCATGACCCATTATCAAAAGAGATTGCCCAGGTGGCACTGAGCTGTTTTGTAATAAGAGAGGATTTTTATTTCCTTTAAGTCCAAAATGGGGAGGTGAGGGTTAATGAGTACATCCACTCCACCCTCTTCAGGGGGAGTTGGGGTCAACCAGGTGGACAATAGTGCCAAGATGAGAAGAATCTGAGCTCTGGTAGCCCAATGGGCCATCCTCTTGATCAGGGGTGAGGACAGGGGGTGCTACAGGCAGGGGTTCCCCCAGGGGGAGATACTTAAGGTTGGCACAGATGGGGGGGGAAGGGATGCAAGCCCAGGGGAAATTTTCTTGACTGGGAGATTCTGGCAGAGGGGAGGGGTGGTATGTGGTACCTTGAGAGCTGCAACAGCACACATGGGGATGTGGAAGAACCTGGCCCCAATTCCACAGGTCACAGAGAATGCAATTTCTAAAGACCTGAAAAGTGGGTCCCATAATGCATGAGCGGCTGCAGTGGAATCCAAGGCAGCTCAGAAGGCGAAGATGGCAATTATGGGAGGGATGGGCACAGTGGGAGACAAAACTTGAAAGGCTTCTATCAGGGAGGGTAAGTCCATGGCTGTCTGTCCCAATGTAAAAAGATGGAGAAGGCGCGTCAGTCTTGACTCAGAGGTCTGGACTGCTGAAGTGACCAGCGCAAGAAAGGGGGTTGTGTTGCCAGACTTAGCAGAAGAGCGAGCACTCCCTAACATAATGATGGGCAAACTATCCAGGGCGTCAAGGAGACCCACACTCTGCTGGCATCAGAGGGAAGCGGAGTTTTCTCCTATCAGCATTTAAGCACACCTGGAGTTCTTCCAGGACACTCAGGATTTGGCCAGCCACCTCATCAGAAGGGACAAGGGGACCCACATCCCTATCATGTTAACTTATGAGGTGAAACTCGTTGCCAGGGCTCAGTGGGGTGGGGACCAGCTTAGAAAAGCCTGTTGGCAAGCCCAGATGAACAAGGCCACAAACCAGCAGAAGAAAGCCAAGTCTCAGAGGAAGAGCACATCTAGAGTAAGTGCATAGGACAAAGCTTTACCAGTGCCAGCGAGGAGAGAGGAGAAGACCAATATTATGGTTGGTTCATTATGTCATGTATTCAGCTGATAAGAATTAGACTGGCTCCCAGTCAGGATGCGCGAGCACCCAGTGGAGAGCCCAGAATTCCATAGGCACAGCGGTCCAAGTGACTTGAAGGAGTGGAGTTCTATTGGGGAAATGAGAAATGTAAAAGTTCATTAACGTACTAAAGGCCCTAAAGCAAAACAGATGGTTGCAATGGGGGCAACCTTGAGTCTTGCAGGGGCAACCCCTAGGGTGAGAGAGGCAAGGAGGATGACGACTCCTCCAGGGTTCTCAGTTGCTGGACTTCTGATTTAAACAAGTGAACTTGTGCGCCATTGAGAGATGACACAGGGGCTGCTGCACAATCAGAGGTGAGATTAGAGGGAGAATGGTATCTGTGAAGGGGGTTGGGACTGAGCTTCCACTGACTGGGTGCTATAGGCCCCACAGGCAGGCTGAACATAAGTGGCTGAGCCAGGTGTTGACCCAGAGTGTGAGCGTTGGGGTAGGGCCGCTCTGATGCTGCTCCAACTGGGGAGCAGTTTTGGAAATATCAGCAGTAGAACGGACAGGAGGGTTTGCATTAAAAAGATGCACAATAATGAATGAGGCAGTGGGTTTGTCATTGGGGTGATCCAGTTTATTACATTTATGATCCACTGCCTCATGGCAGGGTCAAGCGACTGGATGATCCAGTTGGCCAACATTGGTGTAAGGATTTGGGTGGCAGTGCACTTGCCAGATTTATTGATAAAAATTTTAATTAAAAGTAAAGTGGAAGGAGGCCGCGGCAAGCTGTATGGGGTATTCTAGCTTTATTAAGCGCAAAGTGCAGGAAGATACGATAATGAACTGACAACTGCCCCTGGGAAGGGAAGTTGCCTTTAGTACTGGGTGAATCGCATAGGGGTGATAATATGTGATTGGTCATTTGGGGTTTGGCAATGGGATTTGGTTGGCTGGCAGGGAGGGGGTGGAGGGAAACTCAAAATCTTGGCAAAAATCGCAAAAACTTTTGTAAATTATTCTTCATTTTTGGTGCCAAACCAAGTCAACGGTGCCAATTCAAGTCCTGATCATACGAGCTGGCCGTTTGCATATTCAGACTTTCCATACTTGTCCAGGAGGCAGGGGCCATTGGGCTAAGTTGTTTGAGAATTGGTCCAAACTCTTGATTGGGCTATTTGAGTGATTCAAACTTCCCATATCCATCCTGGAAGATTGGACCAAATGGTCTGAGTTGTTTGATGCCTGGTTTGAGATCTGAGTTGTTACCTGACCTGATTTCCCGAACCAGCCAGTCTGGACCAGCTCCCCCAGACCAGAAGTTGCAGACCGTGCTCCAATGTTAGTGAATGCTATTTCCCCAAAATTTTGACATAGTTTGCCTGGGGAGTGGGTGGTCCCAGGGGCCTGCTCATGGCCTCTGGTGTGCGCAATCTCTCTGCAGACCCCTCTACTAAACATACCAGGGTTGAGGAGGGGGAAGGGGTTGGGCGGGTTATCCTTGAGGGGAAGAGCAGTCACCAAGCAATCATCTACCACATAAGCCAAGTCGCTCAACTGCAACAGGGTATCCACTTAGGCCTTAGACCGCTTTTTGTCCGCAAAAGGGTGTTGATCCTATCCAGTTGCAGGGTCTGGTCTCTAGGACTTACATCGCCAATCCTAATTGTAAAAAAGAAGGATGGTACTAATCAGGTAGTAATAGACTACCATAAGATCATTAGTATTACCAAAAAGGATTTATATCCCTTGCTACAGATTGATGATGTGATGGATCAATTAGGTGGAGCTCATTACTTCTTAGCAATGGTTTTGATATCAGGTAACTGGCAGGTCGAGTCACCTATGGTGGAACAGGAGAAACGAGCCATTATCACATCCATAGAGCTTTTAAACCATTTTTTATGCCACAAGGGCTGCGTAATGCCCCAGATACGTTCCACCGGCCATGGACACTATACTCAGTGACCTGAAGCTGTCTTGCACCCTCAGTACTCAATGATATCAATGTCCTTTCCCAGACTTCTCTGATCATCTTACCCATCTGGAGGAGGTCTTCCGCCAGCTTGTGGAGGCCAACATCAAGATCAAGCCTCGAAAATGTCACTTCTTCAAATATCAGCTGGAGTACCTGGGGTTTGTAGTAGACACGGCAGGCTGTGCCTCACCCAAACAAGGTGGAGACTATCCAAAAGATGACTACACCAAACAGTAAGGCAATATACAATTATTTTTAGGGATGGTCTGCTATTACCGCCACTTTATATCCAACTTTAGTTGTATTGGAGGTCCTCTGTTTGTTTTAGTAAAAAGATGCTGCATTGAATAGATGGAACGCTGACAATGCTCTTTCAATACACTTTGAACGGCGCTAATCAGTGCACCAGCGTTGCGCTATCTGAACTTTGACAAAGAGTTCATTGTTCAAATGGATGCTTCTCTTTCTACTGTAGGGACAGTACTATCTCATAAAAATGATGAAGGGGAGGAGCACACCGTAACGTAATGCAGTTGAAGCCTGAACATCTATGAACGTACTTATACTGTGACTGAGTGGGTGTGCTTAGCAGTTACCTATGCGTTTAAGGAATTTTGGGTGTATTAGCAGGGTGAAGTTTGAAGTAGTGACGGATCACGCTTCATTAAGCTGATATCAGAACCTCAAGGAGCCTGAAGGGCGCCTAGACTGATGGGCCTTCAAACTGAGGGCTTATGACTTCGAGATCCTCCACCAACCTGGTGAAAAAACACCAGAATGCTTATTGCTTGTCAAGGCTACCAAAAATTGCAGTTACGGTGGATCTGAGCGACATAATGTACAATAAGATGCTCAGCGGAAAATATATTGATGAGCTGCCTCAAGTCATAAAGGCATTAATTGAAATGTGAACCAATACCTTCCAGCATAATGGGGAGTTATATAAATATTTTGAAGACTTGATGGTGAACTTTTCGTGACCTTCTGTAAAGCCTAGCATTATCATGAGTGCTCATAAGGCAGTTGGACATGGGGCATGTGAAAGATGATGGAATTGTTGCATCCTTAGTATTGTTGGGAAAGCATGAACTATGACATTCTTGAAACCATTTCCTGATGCCACCAGTGCCAAGTGGAAAAACCCGTTCTGCTAGAAGACCTCCTATTGGTTAGTAAAACCTCATTTTGCATGGCATACGGTTTCCCTTGATGTCGTTGGCCCTCTGCCAATGGGAGCTAACTGGTCCAAGTACATTCTGCTGGCGATTGACCACTTGGCCAGGTGGGTTGAAGCCAGGGCATTACAGGATTTGGGGGCGGTCACAGTTGCCAAGTTTGTGATGAAATGTATAGTCCAGCGACACAGATGTCCTCACTTCATCCTTACTGACAATGGAACCAACTTCAACTCTCACATTTTACCCAAGCTCAAAGAATTAATGTCCATCCGCAGAGTGCTAAAAACTGCATATCACCCCATGTATAATGGTATGATTGAGCGAGTTAATGGGACCTTGGTGAACGTACTCCAGAAGTTTAAAAGTATTGACCTTCTTACTGGAGCTCACTCCTTTCCACCGCCGTTTTTGCCTATAACATTAGCTACCATTACAACATGAAGAAGAGCCCCTTTCAGCTAATATATAGACGACACCTTGGCCTTCCATCTCTGCTTTATGCATGTGTGGAAGACACCAGTGGAATGGATCCCCAATGTTACTTGCCTAACATAGCGGACACGTTGATCAAATTGCAAACTGAAGCGTACTCTTTTTTGTTAAGCCAAGGTGATCAAGAATCAGGCTTCTAATCATGTACGACATAGTGGGTTGGCTCAGTTCAAAGATGGCAATATGATTCTATTCCATGATCAACATGGGTTGGGCGAAAACATTAGTAGGCCAGTATTTGGATTGGTTCATTTAAAGCTATTGAGAGAACAGGCTTATTGCCTATATCATAAGAACCATGAGAGCAGTCAGATTATTAACTGGTTGCATGCAAAGTTCCTCCAGGCTTATAAGCAATAGGAGCCTTATCGTCCAGTCAAGGGGGGTAATTTCAAGATTCTGATATGACTGGACAATAAGCCCATTATTGTAACGGACGAAAACATCCCAATTTTTGACCGCCATCTTGCCTTTGATTAGCGGATGGACGCCAAAAGATTGTCTGATATGAGATTCCCTCAAAGTAAGTGTTTAAACTCATCATTATCACTAATTCAGCCTCAGATTAAGGAGAAAAAACGAGAAAGATGTACACGGGTAAGCAAGGATTTGAAACTGAAAATTAGACTTGTTTAAATATTTCCAAAATAAACATGCTAACACATTCCATCGTGATAACATAGGGCAACGTGAATGACACATGAAAAACCAGAGCATTTGACGATCAGTTCACCACCAGATACCAATTTTTTTTTGAAAGGATACAAAATTAGTATCACTGTGGGATACCAGGTAAGACAAGGAAAGAGCAGCCTGAGGCCACCAGAGAGACCCAAACAAGGGCGGGAAATGACAAAGAGAGAATTCTGAACTGAGTTCAGGATTGCGCCGGCCTGATCTTTTAAGGTTGCTCTTCCAGGGAGCCCTCCACACTTTTCTTTGTGCCCCATGGAGCATAAAGAATAGCTTGGGAGGGGCACAGCCCAGCATTGAGCCCACATGAACATCAAAACCCCAAAATAGTGTTTTGAATCAATATTCAGAAAACCAAATCTTGAGTTAAAATGCAATGATCAGTTTAACCTGATTGTTACATCACACCCTGCTAAGAAGGAGCTCCCCACAAGAGGGTGGCCCAGAGCTGGAGGTAACCACCATGAGGGCTTCTGCGAGAAATATGGAGCCAGAATCAGACTACAAAAGCCATTCCACCCAGTTAGGGGAAACATGCCCAACAAAGGATTGGATGGTTATCCCAAACAGGGTGGGATGACCATGAGGTGAGGGGCCCTACTGGGCCAGGTCCCTCAATTCAAACTGAAACCCTGGTAAGGGGAAAGCCCCACCAGGATTTTGGACTGATGATTGCTTCAGATCCAGGTTTGGACATCAGTCACAGGCTCTCCCTGGTTATGGTTACTCAATAACCAGGACCTGAAGCGACCACTGAGGTTGGGCTAAACTGGGTCTGGTGGCGTTCTAAAAGCACAAAGAATTCAGAATAATCTAACGGACAAAAACGTCCCAGTTTTTGACCACCATCTTGCCTTTGGATTGGTGGATGGACGCCAAAAGATTGCATATATAAGGCTCTCAAGCAAGATATTTTAACTCATCATTTTCACCAATTTAACCTCAGATTTAGAAAAATTCGAGAATGAGAAAGACTTACACAGGTAAGTGAGGATTCAACCCCAAAATTATCCTTGTTTTATTTATTTTCAAAATAATCATGCTTACAAGTTCAATCCTGATAACATAGGAAACCGCAAATGATACATAAAAAAACCAGAGCATTTGGCGGATCAGTTTTACTACAAATACCAACCTTTTGTTAAGTTTACAAAATTAAGATTGCCACAGGATACAAGGTAAGACAAGACAAGAGCGGCTTTAAGGCCATCAGAGAGACCCATGAAAGAGCAGGAAATGACAAGGAGAGAATTCTGAACTGAGTTCAGAATTGTGCAGGCCCAACCTTTTAAGGTCAACTTCTGGTGAGCCCCTCCACACTTTACTTTGCGCCTCAAGGAGCATAAAGAATAGCTCAGGAGGGTCACATCACAGCACGGTGCCTGCATAAACATCAAATCCCCAAAATAGCATTTTGACTCAATATTCAGAAATCTGAATCCCAAGTCAAAATGTAACGATCAGTTTAACCTGACTGTTACGAAAATAGCCATGGCAAATTGGCTAGAATACGCTGACAATAATTATAGAGTATGAGTATTTGAGCGCCTTGGGATGAGGTGATATTGGGTCTGAATGGATGGTTATTGGATTGCTTATAGTTAAGGCAATTAGGAGAATTTGATGCATGATTAATAATTATATATTGCTTCAAAAAAAGGCGATCATAAATTTAATAAGTGGTGAACTCATTCAGAATCAATAAAAATATGACAGAACTAATAGTCTAAGTGAAAGGGTCAATATCAACTGAAGTTGGTGAGATATAAGCAATACCAAAGATTTAAGTAGAAGGATTGTTATTAGTAAAGAGGGAGTGGAGAAACGAGAATTTTCTGAATATATTGCATTAAAATAAAGAAGTGTTATTGGTTCAATTGATCCATATTACTATATTTATTTGAGTATGTTCTGAGGACCACTAATCTTCACAATTTACGTTCTTTTGTTAGTGGGATTGACCCTGTGCAAAAACATTATGGCGTATCTCAACGATTCCGCCAAATTTGTAACAGATCCAGTCCACCCAGTGTGTTCATAACCTGCAGATTATCCAAGAAAATTACCCAGATACTACCAAAAGTCTTGCCTCTACTCTCCATCTGAATGAGGTCCTCGCTCTTTACCCCAACTGGGGTAAAGCCTTAACCAAAGTGGAAATCATCATTAATGGAGTGCGTGTTAGGGCTTTCCTTGACACTAGGTCCCAATTAAATTGTGTATTAAAACTTATGAAAATTAAGCTGGCCCCTTACCTTGACTACACCAGAGGGTTTGGAACTGCAAGGCCAAACAAAACCCGCGGAATCAGAGCCTACTCTTCTCTGCCAATTATTTTTCAAAAAGCTCATCTTGTTGGACCCAGTGGTGGCCTTGGCTAACAATATATATATCTACTCATTGGTACCCAGTTTATGCTCAAATTTGAAGAGATTATTAACTTAGAGCAGGGCTATCTCTTGCTGCTTAACTACGCGATTCATCTAATTCTGACCAATGAAGAGCTTATTAAAAAATAATACGCTTGCACCGTTGATTATCCCTCCTCCGCCTTACCATTACACTACACAACGGTGAGGTGGAATACAAAGAAGCTTTCCAAATTAGTGGAAGCCCTAGAGGGTACTCTTTCTATGCATTAAAGAAGTAGTAATCAAGGCGGAGGAACAAAGGGTAGTTGACACAAAGATAACCCTACAAATCCACCACAATTGATTATTACATATAACCAGTGTTGAGGTGTTAGTCCCTCATAGCCCAAAGTATTTCCCGGCGTATTGGACCCAGACTACCTCAATCCATCAATCTTCTTCTGGAGAATTTCACCCCTAAGAATATGGTCATAAAAAAGCATCAGAACCTCGGAAAAGTCCTGCTGATACCAATTTAGTACATCAAGCAAATCTAATGTATTGGGTCTATAGAAGATATGGTCTTATCCTATGACCAATCATTATGTACTTTGACTACCATACACATCTCTGAGGAACTAACCCCAGCGGAACTTGACAAAGTCCACACCCTACTGGAGACCTATAGTGACATTTTCTCTAAAATCTTATACTGACTATGGGCGCATGGAGGGTTGGACTCACACTATTGACGTTAGGTATGTTTGTCCCATCTGATCCAAGCCCTACTGCAAATAAAAAATTGAGGAGTACAGATGCAGAAGAAGCTCAAAAAGTTGCTGGACTCTAGGTTGCTGGTGCTGTCACAAAGACTTTTGTCATCCTCTTTTCTAATTATAAATAAGAAAAATGGAGTTCAACGGGTAGTTATGGGCTACCATAAGCTGAACAACCTCATCAAGAAGGACAGATCCCCTATCCCTGCATTTATGATGCTATGGTCCAACTATATGGGTATAAGTTATTTTCTGCCATGGACTTGGATAGTGGGTACTGGCAGATGTATCTTTCTCCACGAGATCAGGATAAATGCACCCTCATCTGTAGGAGGGCCTATTTCAAACCACTTGGTTACCCCAGTGGTTATGTAATGAGCCTGCCAGTTTTCAGCGGGCGATGGAACATGTTATTCAGGATCTCAAATTGAGCTTTGTGATTGTCTATCTCGATGACATCACATTATTCTCCAAGACCTTCAACAGCACCTCACACACCTAAAAAAAGTAATTCAATGGTTGCGGGTATCCAACATCAAGCTGAAGCCCTCCAAATATATTTTTTACAGAAGAAGATAGATTTCCTTGGGCACTCCATCTATCAAGATGGGATACAACCCCTCCAAGACAAGGTGGAAGAGATATCTAAAATGCCTGCGACCAAAACCCTTTGCAACATACAGGTATTTTTGGGCATGATGGGGTGCTACCATCAATTTATCCCCAAATTTGCCCAGCTTATTTAGTTCCTTGTACATCTCTTAGCGAAGAACACCCCAATTCAAAAGGTGCTGAAAAAAAGCCGCAATTGAGACCCTGAAAAAGTTAGTGCAACAAAGGCCAGTTCTCCGGCACCCTGGTTATGACAAGCCCTTTATGTTGTTCACAGACGACTTTGATTACGCTATCAGAGCAATCTTGGCTCAATTGTGTGAGAAGGGGTTCAATTATCCCATGTTCTACTTTAGCAAGATGCTCTTAAAAGCAGAACATAATTACAGTGTCCTGAGATGAGTGCCTGGCTGTCTTGTTGGCCATAAAGTACTGTCAGCCTTTTCTATTTTGGACTTCAATAAAGTGCTTACCAACCACGCCTCCTTGAAGCTGTTGCAAAATATGTAAGATCCCACTGTATAGTTGGCACGCTGGGCTTTGAAGCTCCAGCACAACTTTATGGCCATCAAGCATTTGGTGGTAACTCGCCATATTAAAGTTGATGGGTTGACGCAGGTGCATGTCCTTCACTTAGACAATAGTCAAGCTGAGAGAGTACACGACCTCTGAATGACTCCTGACGCATGGGGTAATGAAGATAACCTATACAAAGATGATAGCTTGGCACTCTTACAACACCTAGGTGGAAAGTGAGAAATTATAAAAAAATAGGAGTAAATTGGTTGCCCTATCTCTGGCTGCCAGAGCGATTACCTGTTATCTTGGACTCTAACAATATCATGGGGCATGGCAGAGTTTGCAAAACCTAATAGTGGGTAAAATAGCAATACTACTGGTAGGGCATCATGGTAACCATAATGAAGACTTTAAAGCCTGTTTAACCTTTAAAAAAGCAATCCAGCTAAAAGACCCGGTATAGTCAACTAACTAAGCCCCAACAACCCTTACACACCATAGGTTTTGACGTGGTAGGTCCTCTACCTCAGAATACTGGCGGCAATCGTTATATCTTGGTCAGAATTGGTCATATCACCAAATGAGTTGAATCTGTTTCTCTCCCAGCTCAGACTGTTAAAGCCACTGCTACCTTTTTACATCAAAGTGTCTTCACGTGAATGGCTACCCCCAGATCCTCCTTTGTGATAATGAGAAATTCTTTACCTCCAGAGTAGTAAACTCCTCAACACTTCCATGGGAACACAACAACTCTTCTCAGCCCCCTACAACCCATCCACAAATGGTGCGGTGGAAAGATTAATAGAACCCTGGTCTCTATACTCTGAAAATGGCCATTTCAGAACCTCTTCATTGGGATCCCTACTTACCCAGCGCACTCGGACCTATTGCATTAGTAACCATCATATCCTTAGAATGTCCCCTTTCCATTTGTTGTATGGGTGAGAACCTGTGACCCAGCATTATTAGCCAAAGATGCTTTATCTGGAAAGACTGCCCTAAACAAGCCATGAAAAATTAGCCTAACACATCATCTAATTACAATCAGAGGGTTTGATTAATTTAGCAAAGACTGTCACTAAAGAAGGCCAAGCAGCTAATGAGCTCCAGCCCCCTCTTTCTTACTTACAAGTATCAAACTTGGTGCTGTATAACCATAATTGAATTACTCCTAGAATTGAGAAGCTCAGGTTTATCTGGGAGGGACTTTTTGTAGTCACATAAAGCGAGGAGATGAGTAGTCCATTAAATCCCTTGCTTCTGAAGTTACCATCAATTGGGTCCATGGCCAGTTTCTGCGCTTATATTCTCCACTATTACTCTTAAAGGGGTAATGTTGAAAATTACAAGTCAAACTTTGTAATAAAAGTTTTTTGAAGGCCAATGAGGAAGATATTGGCAAAAAGACCCTAGCCAATTTTCATTGGAATCCCTCTATTTGGGGAAGTACTTATAAGTACACTCCCCAGCCAAAAAGCCCAAATGTTGACAGTCAGGCTGTGCCAAACCTTTAGCTGAATGTGGGAAGTATTGCTGAGGCTCCTCTCCAGCCCCTCAACCATTCTGTTCAACCACCTAGGCGGAGATCACCTCTTTTATAGGGGTGGAGGGAGTCCCACAAAATACAAATATTTTCACAACCAATGATTGTATTAGATATATTAAATTTTTGCCTAACGAACTAGTCCTGCTCAGTATTGACCCTCCATTGGTCATTTAATTGAATCAAGGTGAAGTTTGAGAGCTCCATAGGTATGAACCCCATATTCTCTAATTTGGCTATTCCTAGCTGAATAAAATTTTTTCGCCTCACTCCCTTTGATCCTTGACACATTTAAATACTTTTATTTAACTGAGATAAGCTGACTAGGGGATGGACATTACCAAACTAAAAACTTAAACTAAAACTAACATGACTAATTGATTCAAACAAAACGCCCAAATGAGCGATTGAATGAATCACGCTGAACAAAAACAACCAACCAGGTGGGAAGTGGAGACCGCTTATCCCTTCATGGCAGAAGGGGAGGGGGATTGGGGGCTCATCTTTGGCAGCAGCTATTTATTCCCAGAGTAGGGTGCGTGTTTAGGCAGATAACAAAGGCGGTGGGGCATAGGCGGTATGTGGTTTGGTATCTTTGATGATTGGTACTTTCAAGTAATTGCCAACCATAATAATGGTAGTAATATATCTGGCTAAAGCTTTTTCAGCTTTGATGTGAGCGTCTGGTAGTATAACAAATGTTGGGATGTTGGTTTAAGTAATCTTAGCTTTCAGATTCTGTACTATAGTTACCTCATTCTAAATAGCAACGGTGACATTTTTTTGTAGTTTTTTCACGTTAATCTTACTTTTGGAGTAAGATTTTTAGGGATAACAGAAGGCGGAATTCCTCCTGAAAGCACTGCCACTGATTTGGTGGAAGCTTTGCGTAGGGGACGTCAATCTGGTGTGGCAGCTGCTTCTAATGCAAGCTGGTGGTCACTGTGGAATGGTTTGGCATTTGACTTTGGGGCACATAAATGAGGGGGAATTTTGCATCCCATTTTTCATTATAGTACTAGTTGACTTGCAGCGATGGTCCTTCAATGTATTACCTGATTTGTTGGATTTATTCGAGGTATGCTGACCAGGGGACAGACAGTACTGATCACAACACTCAAAACGGCAAAACAAACTACTAACCAGATGGGAAGCAGAAACTGCTTAACCCACCATGGCAGAGGGTGAGGAGGGGTCGGGGGGTTGGTTTTCAGAAAGACCCACCTCGATCAAGGGGTGTTGGTTACAGTACCGGATCAGAGCAGAGAGCCAGGGCGTTGGGGCATCTGCATAGTGGGGGCTGAGGTCAGCGTAGTAGGAGTTTTCCACTTCTGCATCAAGATAATGATGGGAAAGTGTTTCAACAAAAGCTGCGAGGAGAACTTCAGCTTCTTTGCGGGCTTCAGGAAGTTGGGTGAAAAGGGAGATACTGTGGCGGGTGATTTTGGCTGAGGGGTTGAATGAAGCAAGCGTTGCGACATTCATAACAGCGATTTCAGCATCATCAAATAGTTTTGAGATGTCACTGCAGGGAGATTCAGGGAAGTCAGGTGGTAAGAAGATGGTGGGCAGGCCATGCTGGAGCTGAGCCACTGACTGGGCCACCGCGGTGCGTAGTTTTGGGCAATGAGGAGAGGCCACTGCAGCTAAGGCGAGCTGGTGGTCACTTTGGAAGGGGGCTGTATTGGGTAGAGGAGCGAAATGGCGAGGGGTAGGGGTTTCATCGAAGTCGGGAAGGAAAAATTCTGCCCAACCATAATCGCCATGGCAGAGAGGTTGACCTGTATGCTTACTAATGAGGATATTACCTGATTCGTCAGTTTCAGCCAATAGATCCCATGGATTTTGGTTCACTGGAAGAGTGGCATATAAATTTGAGTGGGTAGGATTGGGCGAATGGGCAGCTGCTTGGGTGTGAATGTTGGTCCAAGCATTGCTCTGATTGGCTGGCTTAGATTTAGGTGGGAGAGTGAGGATGGAGGTTTTGGGTGGGGCTGATTTTCCATGTGGGCCCACTGAACGAGATTGGAGGGTGGGAGGGGGCAGCAAAGTGCCCTATACTGAACCTCCAGAGGGGGGCTCAGAAGTTGCATCAGCGGATTTGGCCTTAGGGCACGCTCTTTTTGCATGGTCGATGCCAAAGCAGAGGGAACAAATCTGCCTACCATTATCAACCTGAGCCCAAAAGAAATGATCTGGCGCTGCAGCCACACTAGCGCGGGGTGGGATTTGTTGGGCTATGATAGGGTGGTGTGGTATGATGGTGGCTGTTGCACGAGGAGCAGCAAGGCGTTCTGCACCAGATGGAATGGCAAAGATGAGGTTGGGCTGAGTGCCATAAGCCATGAGCCCCGCGACCAACTGGTCATACAAAACCTGGGGTGGAAGGTGGGATGGGAGATTTGCAAAGGATACCACTAGCGTGGTGTCTGAAGGGAGGCGAGTACGGGTTGTGGGAATGGGGTTTTTTTTATAAATTAGAGGAGTTTGTGCTGCCGCTTCAGCATCCTCCTCAGATTGGAACCCAACGTCAAAGTAGCCCTTAAAAGGGCGGAAGTCTATAAAGCCAGCTGGCGCAAAGGCTGTAGTGGCTAGGTCAATAATTGCCTTATCGGCATATGGGAACAAACGCCCATAGTCCACTCTGAGGCAATAGCGGATAGCAGAGCGAGGGAGGGCGAGAGGATGGGGGCGAGAAGGGTGGACGCGCGCCAGGTGGAGCGCTAAGTCCCGTGGGGGGACAAAACGGTTGGAAGCAGTGGGCGGGCTGTTTGAACCCGTCCGAATGCGCTTGCCTGCAGGGCGGAAAACGCTAGGTGGGGGTGCACTGCTACCCCACACTGGGGTGGCAGGCGGCAGAGCCAAGGACATCAAAGAATAGGTTTTTGGGCAGATGGCTGTAGATAAATAAACTTAAATTTAAAATCGCTCAAAAGTGACTTTGAGCGGTTAAAGAGAGTTTTTAGTGTATTACCTGATTTGTTAATTTCATCCAAAAACTTCCATGTGTTCTGGCAAAATTAAATTGGGGAATTGGCGTATGGTTTAAGATTGCTTAGTTTGTTGGTGTAGCATGGGATCAAACTGGGGTTTAATCTTACACTTGATTTGAGGAATCATTTGTGGCACTGAGGCAAGGAGGATGATGATTGGTGGCTGCAGATGCAGCTGCAGCCTTAGGCTTTGGGGGAGGTAGGATTGTACCCCATGACAAAATTGGCATGGGACGGGCAGTGGATTGGTGGCCATTGGATGAACTATTAGAGTTGTTGGAAGCTGCTAGATATGGGCACTTGCATTTTGAGTGGTCTAACTCAAAACAGGATGGGCAAATCATTTGTCCACCCTCAAAGTGAGCTTAGAACGGATGGTCAGGGGCAGAGGGGATAGTGGCGTGAGGGGGAATTGACAGGGCAGTTTTATTCATTTCTGGGCTGATCATGACATATGCTTGAGGCTCAGCAAAGCGTGTGGCCCCATTTGGGACCACAAATTGCAAGTTGAGGTTAAAGCCATAGGCTGCCAAACCTTCCATCAGCTCCTGGTGGAGCACCTAAGGGGAAGGTGATTAATCAAACCAGTGAACTGAACCACCAAGGTGGTGTCCGCTGGGAGCTGGGTCCATGTTGTTGGGAGAGGTTTATCCTGGAAGACCAGGGTTAATGTTGCCACAGTGATGGCATCAGCTTCACAAGTGAAGCCAAGATCAAAATACCACTTATAGGGGTGGAAGTTAATAAAGCAGATGGGTGTCATCACCACCTGAGCCTTTTCAGTAAAGGCTTAGTCGTTGTGTGGGAAAATTCTCCCTTATTTGACCCTAAGGCCAAAATGCATGTTGCTCCAAGGGAGCACCAGGGGCAGCGGGGCACTGCTTGGGATTGAGCAAGGTGGTTGTCATGATCCTTGGGAGGAACAAATTGTCACAGGGTTTGGTATGACTGGGTGAGCCAGTCCAAGTGCATTTTCCTGTCATATGGAAAATGTTGGAGGGAGTTTTGTCGCTGCCCCACACTGGGGCAGCCAGTTGGGAATCTGATGACATCAGCATGAAACTACAGTGGGAAATTAAGTTTTTACTTTTTTATTAACCATATATATTGCTCAGAAAGTTATGCTGAGCAAAAAAAGAGGACACATTTAAATACTTTATTGAGATATCAAAAAATTCACTTCTTGACCTTTAGAATATTATCAATAAAATTTATATAAAAGCCAATCCTTTAGGTTAATTAATTTATTATTAATTTAAATTTATTTGGTCCATAATCCCCTAGAAATATTTATCCCAGAAGTAGAGAGTGAACCTTCTAATGCAATTATTGTGGAAATTCAGGGCAAAATTAGCACTAGCAAGCATCCAAATCCCCTGGATTCCCACAGATAAAAGGATTGCAATAAATATAGTATGAATGATTTAGTACTTAGAATAATATAAAGTTTTTTAAAAAAACCTAAAAACTAGTAAAAGTTTACTTATTTCTTAAAAGTAAGTTCAAAGTATAAAATAAAAATGATAATTAAGATGATAAGAAGAAAAGTTTAGTATAATTATTCTCAAAATAGATTTTTTAATTTAATAACTTCTTTTTGTTAGAGTAAGACATTTATGTTCATCAAAAATAGGCATTTCAAGAGTAATTAAAAGATCTTTATAAAATTAATTTTGATTATAGAAGTAACAGGATATCTTAAGAGCAAACAGTTCTAGCTACTATATTACATATACCTAAGATTTATAATGCGTCAAGGTAACTATAAATAATGTTTTAAATTTTAGATTTAATAACTATCTTGTAGCAAATCATAGAAACCATTCTGCACATCATAGATTTTAAATTAAGTATGATTATAAAACAATTATAAAAGTTATAAATCCTGAAGTTATCCAAAGGCTTTATCTTTTATAATACTGCAGGTAGTTTTAATTTACTAACTATATAAAACTTATTATAAGGAGACAAGCTTTTTATTAATGATTAAAAATGAAATTCCAAGGTTAGGATAAAACAGTAAAAGGTACAATAAATGTTTACCTAATTATAGTTCATTTTTGGGTTTATTTAAATTCTGACACTACCAAGGATAGGCTTAAGGCCTAGTCCAAGACCTGCACCTACTCTCAAGCCATTTACGCGGCCATACCTAGAAATTTTTATAGTTTCACTTAGATAAGAGCATACATTTTGATTATCATCATGAGGTGGTGTTTATTCATATAATTCATCCTAGATAAGATTGCTCTGAGAGTTGTCAATTGGAATACTGACACAACTTCCATAGTAATTATTGAAGTTAGTAATTGAAACGCATGAAACAAGGACAAACAAAGCAAAGACCAGCACAGAATTCATATTTTTTATCTCAATAATAATTTATTGTTTAGTTTGTAAGTTTTATGACGTTTATATACTATATGAGATGGTTCAACCTTTGGTTTCTCCACAATAGCTCTTTTAGACGCCTCAAGCAATATACAAATCTGGTGAAGCCCCTGAAACTGTTGGCATGCATGTGTCAATTTTTAATTTATGAAAATTAAAATGAATAAATGTCATTTCTGTAAAAACTAGTTAAGCCAATAAATTATAGTAAAACAGCAAATGATTTAAAAAATATTTTCATTTTTCAAAATTCACACTTTTCATGATTTTTTAATGGAATATTGTATTGTCATTAGATATACATAAATGTACCGTATTTCAAATCATTAGCTAGTATGGAAGAAAACTTGAAACTTTTGAATCAACCATTTATCAAATGCTCAGCTGTAACTATATATAATAAGTACCATTGAAAGTATATAGTGATTTTCATTTAATAAATGTAAAACTTTTTATTTTGATCATAAAAATTAAATTTTTTGATAGATTATTGTATTTTTATTAGAGATTAATAAGTGTGCCAGATTTAAAAACCTTTAGCTAGTATAAAAGGTAATTACAAATCAATTGCAAGATTTGAATACATACCCCATTGTGAGTTAAAAAATTAAAAAAAGCGTTAATTAGTTTAATCCCTGAAAGATCCTGCACCATATAAAATTTCCAATTATCATTTCAATTTTATTTTACTATAATTAAAAATGATTGCCAATAATAGATTACATTGCACTGAGTAAAGATCTCCAGAGTTTGATTTCTAGCTTGGAGCTTTAATAACTCTAAAAGCCCCTTCAGTAAGAGTAAAATTCTTTAAGACATATAATCTTAAGTTCACTTAAAATAATTGCAAGAAACTAAAAACCTTTTTTGACTGAGATGACTACTTATAACACAAAAATAATGCAAACTTTAACATAACTTTTCATAACTTGGGACCTGGATTAACCTCTGGCCAAAATTGATCAAGGTTATATCTTTAAAAGACAATTAATTGTTAAAATTAACAGATATTTTATCTAAAAACAGAAACAGGGATATGACAGTTTGATCTCTAGATATGTGACAAGATATTTAGATTATCTTATAGCATCCTGAACCCTCAATTAAATTCTTTTCAAACCCTCCATTGAAATTATACCAACACTCACTCACCCACTTGTAACTTAAAAAACTATTGTATAAAGTTAAAAATGAACTATACTATCTGGTTTTTAATCTGCATACTACCCATTAAACGTACCTTTTGTTACCTGAATAGTCTTAAAATATCTTTAGTACTTGTTGAATTTTTACCAGATGTATACCTCTGAAAATATATTATTATTTGGGATGAAATGGCCAATCCTGGCAGAATGGCTTACCAAATGGATTTTGTGTTATTGATGTGATTGTCTGATAGTTGCTCCCCAATGTGGGTTGAGCTGAATCAGTATTCCGCTAAGATTGGGATGTTAGGATTGAGCAGGGACAATCACTGGCCCAATTCTAGGTACATTAATCACCAGTGACTAGTAGCTAAAGATGATCCAATTGGGTTAAGTATCAAAACCCAGTGTAAGCCCAAAGAATATGAGTTCATGGTGGCGGAGGTTTTTTCTGGCACCTCATATAAAATTGACAATTGCCTGAGGAAGGCAATACCCCATATAATTGACTATTAAGACTCAAAAAATCTTATTGGTTAGAAACTGAGATACCTCAATTTACCAAAAAGCCAAAGATGTTTCTGGCGCATACTTACAAAGTCAAATCCCAATTTGAAATTAATTCATAATATCAATTATACAGCTCACCAGAAACTGAAGGCTGAGGATGAGACAAACTAGTATTTGGACATTGTGAAAGACAGGACAAGAGGGTTGGCACCAGGGATGTGAGTAGCACAATGGTAGAGAGCAAAAGTGGTTGGCTGGAAGATCCAGAGATGAGTTGATAGGGTGGCGAGGGGCACTATAGCCCATTTGTACATATAAATACCTTGTACATCCCTTTCAATAAATATCTATCTTTACCTAATCTCCCTTTAAAATAAGTTTATGTTTATAAATTTGGGTTGGGGTTTAGACTGGGAGATCCCCAAATGGTGCAGGTGACACACCAAAGGTCAGCTGGTGCTACTGGCCATGAAGCCTGAGGTGAAATAACAAGGGTCAGCCAGTCTTTATACTGGTTGGCCTGCTGACCAGCAGAGCCCACAGTTACCAGAAAAGCAATTTTCTTACATTGGTACTCACTAATGGGGGCTTTTCTAGTGGGCTGCTTGAGTAGTTGGAGGACAGGTTAGGAGAAGGTAAGAGCCACTGGTTCAGGCCTGGAGCTCCTTGGAGTTGGCGCTGGGGTGTTATTAGCCCATCATTGGGGTGGGTCACACTGGAGGAATACCATCTATTTAAGTAAAGGGAAATGTCAGAAAATTAACTAGGTGAATTCCTCCCAATAATATCAGAATTATGGAGATCAATTGTTTAGGCGTGATTGCCAGCTAATAGCCTAGTTTGCTATTATTTTATTGTTTTATTTTCCAATTGGTGCTCCCCATTTGGGTGGATTGAGCCCTTTCAAAATATCAGGTATAATCCTCAATAGTAATGTTATTTGAAGGTCAATACTGGCGACTAATGCCAAGGATGTCAACCAATTAGTTATTAATTGTTTGGGTTTAGAAGAATCCTAATTGATTCTGATTGCCAATAATGGGCCAATTGAGGAACTTCTGGCAGAAAGCTGATGTTTCTGTTATCAAACGTCTGATGATGATTTTGCTGCCCCAAATCTGAGTACTGACAACTATTGCCAAGGATGCTCAATTTATATATATTAGAAATTTTATATGCCTGACTGGTGAATCATGTTGAGGATAAGTGTAGGAGTTTTTCCCCAATTCTCAGCAAACTAGATTGCTTGGTGTCGCTAGGGGATAATTCTTTATAGTGAAGTGAATTGGATATTGGTTGCCCTGATTTCAGGGTAACAATTTTTGGGGGTTTTGGGTAATTTGACTGGGTCAGTTCCATTAAGGGATCAATCCAGGTGAATAATTAAGATTTCATCGGGCAGTGTTGCTGACAAAATGAGACATCTGATACTTGATTATTGATTTACTATCAATTTTATCAATTAGGATTGGTCTGGTTTTGTCACTGACTGATTGGCCATTTAAAGGATCAAGTTGTGAGCCAAGTGATGCCGCCTGAAACTAGTGAATTGATCAGTTGGTTCACGACCTATCTTAATGGGTAACAAGTCCCATTATCTAGGCTGATTGCTTGCCATATATGGTTAATTTGCTGGGAATGAGAGGAAACGTTAGGGACACGTTTTCTGACTCTTTCCATTTTAGGTCTTGAGGATGTCCAACAACAGAATCCTAGACAGGATGGGGAAGACCACTGCTGATAAATGTTGATTGGTAATTCAATGTAAACAGCTGGCATTCCATCAATGAGGTGCCAACTGAGGGTTGGACGCTGAATTCCAACTATAAATTCCATAAGAACCCACTTAATAAAAAAGAACACTTTACAGTACACTTTACCATCCTATTCTACTCTTTCTCAAGGAAATTATTGATGTGTGCTTTAATTGGGAGACTCTTTAGGTAAAGATAAGGATCTAAGAGTTGATCCAAAGAAGAGAAGCTGGATTAAATTGGGGATTGCTGCTGACTGTGTGTCACCAGAGAAGCCGTAAATGAGGATCTGAGCGTGGATCAAGTTAGGTGGTATAAGGGAATGAATCCCTATTGAGGACATCTTAAGTATTTTGAGGGGAAATACTGGTCAAGCGTTGGACCCAATACTGGTACTTTGTTAACTATGGATAATAGTCTCCATACTATTATATAAGGAATACATATTACTATCAGACAATGCAGAGAATTGCACAAAACCAAACCTGTACAATTAATCAATTTAGGGATTATCAGCTGTGAAAAATCAAGAAATCCTTTTATTGGACCATCTAGTACTAAAAAGAAATCCTTTTATTTTTATAATTGTTGCTCATTACAGAGGTGTAGTTGAGTAGAAGATACTAGGACATGATTTCATTTAAGGATGAAATAAGAAAACTCTGGATGGAGTTGGCCACCGTCAACCAGAACGCTCTGGATTTGATGGAGCATCAAGAATTCACTGCCTTGGAGGAGAGAGTTACTAAGATCAATGAAGGGTTCAATAAAGTCACTAGTTTCAGAAATGAGTTACTTGGAAAAGTAACGTCATTAAAGAAAAAAGAAGGGGATTTAGTTCAAGAAGTCTTATTCTTAAAACGGAGCATTAAGTGGATAACATTCATTTAAGAGCATTTGGCGCAGAAATAGAGTGGCTGATTAAGCAAGTTGAGGAGTTAAAGACTCACAAATGCGAATGTGAGACATATGCAGCGACTGACACTGAAGAAAGAGCTCCGCGGACTCTAGTTGGAAAGATAACTACCCCATGAAAGATCCGCCCGCTTTTAGAGATATTGTGAAGACGAAACCCTGAAATTACTCCTCAAGTGAGCTGAGTAGCTAAACCAAGAGAGGTGGATTGAGAAACCTTGAAGAAATTTAAAGTGACACCCAAATTACCTACTTTCCATCAGAAAACACCCCAGCGTTTTTCTGCGTATTTTATATGATAAATGTAAAGATACAGTGATTGTCAAAAGCTTTGATGGTGTAGAATTGCCTGCATACTGAATGCCAGAACCTAGTGATACCCCATCTAGAGGGGGACAGATGGTCATATTCAGAGGCCAAAGCCATTATAAAGGACTTTGGAAGCCCCACACACATGTCAAAGCGCAAGCAAGAATTTATGGGATTCAATTTCAGAAGGATAACTACTTAGCAAGTTTTGCTAATCATTTCTACCAAGGATTGCAGATTTTGGTTGGAGCAAAAATACTGGATAATTTTGATGCTCAGATTGCACTACAAGGGCTCTTTGACCCTATTGTAATTTTCATTAAATGATGTCTTTCATGTTTTCTTTGGAGTTTACCATCTTTCAGATGGTGGATCATTTGAAAATATAAGGATCTACATTAGATGCTCCAAATAGAAGTAAATCAAATACAGTACAAAATTTGAATTCCATGAAGGGGACTGAGGGCGATAAGGAGGTGAATAGCTGAACCATTCCAGGAAATAACCCCAAAGAGTTTAGATGGATCTAAAGAAGGAAAAGTCTGTTACCAGTGCAGAGGAAAAGGACATTTCGCCGTGCAGTGCAAGAAACCTAAAGATCAGATTAATGTGGTACAAATGAAAGGTTAAACCCACACAGGAGTTTGGAAAAGGGCCTGCAGCCTAGACGGAGAACAGTCTAGGACTGCAGAAAAACCTGTTTCTACTGATATTATGCACAAAGGAATTGATATCAGTGATCTGTTCATGGATGAAGATGAGCAGGATCAGCTATATCAAGTAGTCAATTTATATGTGAACATGGTAATAAGATCTGGAGTGGAGGGGATTGACCCTAAGATAAAAAGGAAGTTGCTCAGCCATATACGCGACAACTGGTGGACAAAATTTGAGCTGCAGATAATCCAGAAGAATTAGCCAAAGTCAGATTTGATGAGGCAAACCTATCAATCCCTCTTAGCGTGATCAAGGAATCATTCCTGGTCTATCTGCGCAAATAATTTGCACCCTCAATTCAGCTAATAATGCTGCTATACACTTGGTAAATACTATTTTACAATACTCCAAGTGTATGTATATTGATATACTTGTGAATTGAGTATGGGATTAGGTGATTGTTGACAGTGAAGTGCCTTTTTATATTTTTTCAACCAAGCTGGTGAAGAAAATGTAGATCTCACCAAATATAGAACACAAGAAATAATATGGGACATCTAGGCCAAACACCACCATCTCATGTGGAGCATATAGTGCTCTACCACTGCAAATTGGATCTTTAGTGGTATCCGCTCCACCAATTGTTTTGGCCAGCCAAAACTACAGTATCCTGATAAGGATGGAGTTTTTAAAAAATACATAGTTAAATGTAACTTTGAGGATAATATGTTGACCATGTTGAGTCAGAAGTTAACATTGGTTTTTCAGAAGGATGGGGAAGCTCCACTGATTAGGAGAAATAACTTCATCAACCTGATCTACAATGACGGCATTGTCCAAATTTGATGTCAACTAGTTGTCAAAAGTGATGAGAAATTACAACGGAAAAATTAGATAATTGGGGAATAATGCTGAGGATCAAGAATGTAAGAACCATACTGCCTGGGTCACAGATAATAGTCAACATGGGGTTGACATTAGAGATACCAGAGCTGCTGTATGGGGAAGTTGAAAGCCCTGAGAGAAGCCCAGAGTAGAGCCTTGTGTGGCTCCTGGAATAATTACGACAGGCCATGAAGAAATTTGAGCTCTCTTAGTAAATTTTAGTAAAAACTAGTGAAAATTGAGAAGAATCAGATCGTCACATTTGTTCACCTAATCCTGACGACTGAATTGAAAAAATTTCATAATTTTGTGACCCTCAATGGAATTAGATTACTGGCAGGGTAACTGAGAGTATCAATCTATCTGTCAATCAAGAGCAACTCGCTGATCTAATGAACAGACAGCAGGAGGAGTTGCTCAAATTCATTTGAAAAGTATTGGGAAGTATTCGCCCAGGATGACCATGATTTGGGTTGCATAAGAGATGTAATCCACAAGATCGATACCATGAAAAATTTGCCAATCAGAATGAGACTAATTCAACGGTCAAAGGTGGCCAAAGCGGTAGTAGAGGAAGAAATCAGAAAACTAGTGAAGCATGGGCTTCTAGTTCCATCGTTGAGTCACTAGGAGAACCCTATCCTTATCAGAAAGAAGAAGGACAGCTCTAATTGAGTGGTGATTGATTATTGGAAGCTGAACAAGATTACAAAGAAGGATTTGTATTCACAACCAAGAATCAATGATGTACTAGATTTATTGGGAGAGGCGAAGTATTTGTCCACGATGGATCTAATACCAGATATTGGCAAGTTGATTTTCCAAGAGAAGACCAAGAGAAATGCGCGATTATCACTGTGGAGAGCTTTATCAACTGACAAGGATGCACCAGGGTCTGTGCAATGACCTGCGACGTTCCAAAAAGCCATGGATGCCATACTAAATGACTTGAAGTTGTAATGCGTCCTGGTGTACTTGAACAATATAGATGTGTTCATTAGGACGTTTACTGACCAATTGCACCACATGGAGGAAGTGTTTAAGAAACTATCCGCAGCCAACTTGAAAATTGAGCTGAGGAAGAGCCACCTCTTTAAGAAAGATTTAGAATTTCTGGGATTTATAATCAACTATAGTGGACTGCAGCTGCAAGCCCAGAAGATCGAAGCCATAGAGTGAATGTCTGTACCAAAGAGTGTTCAAGACATCCAAGTGTTCCTTGGAATGGTCAAATAATATAGAAGATTCATTCAGGATTTTGCAAGAAACGCCAAGCCCCTCTTCCATTTACTAAAAGATCTGAAAAAATTTTCTTTTGAAGTAAGAGCCAGAGATCCTTTAATGAGTTATGCCAGTGCTTAATAAATTCTCCGATTTTGAAATATCCTAATTCAATTGAGAATTTATAATAAAAACTGATGCTTCATTGATGGCAATTGGCGCCATACTGAGATAAGTAGATTAACTTGGGGACGAACATCCAATGGCGTATGTGAGCCAGACACTCTCAGCCGCTGAGTGTAATACACCATGACTGAGCATGAATGTCTTGCATTCATTTAGGCCTGAAAACAGTTTTGGGTTTATATCCATGGAAGACACTTTAAAGTGGTGATGAATCACTCCTCGTTGCGTTGGCTACACAATTTATGAGAACCAGAAGGATGACTGGCCCAATGATCACTAAGGTTACATGCTTATGTTTATGAGATAGTCTACTGAGATGGAGCTTCTCATCAGAATGTGGATGGCTTTTTGTGGTTAGCAATGGTCAAGGTGGTATAACAGCAGGTGGTTGAGCTATTCCAGAGAATGGTTGATGGAGAAATTGGGAATGAGCTCTAAGAAATCCAAAGTGCACTTTGAAAAGTGATGAAGAACACTGAGACCATGGATGTACAAGTTTTCAAGATGATTAATGAGAAGCAATTACTATTACTAAAGCCATTGGAATGAGCAGCTATTGTTCAAACCGCTCATAAGGTTGTCAGGCACATAGTCCTGAGAAAAACGACCAATAATATTTGCCTGTATTTCTACTTGGAGTCCATCAACTACAATGTTGTGGACTAACTGGCTTGTTGTGTGAAGTTCCTGTTGCACAAGCTGCATAAGAACATGACTGGATACTGACTGATTTGCGCTGGATTTGCTTGGCATATGGTGTACATCAACTTGATGGGACCACTGACAATGAGCACAGGTCAAGTACATTATAGTTGCAATTGACCATCTGATGAGATGGATTGAGATGGAGGCCCTGGCAATAGTAGACACTACTAGCACTGCAAAGTTTATCCAAGATCAAGTATTATACTGATCTGGATGCCCACAGGTCCTGCTGAGCGACAATAGAAAAAAATTCATGTCTCATGTGATCCTGCAATTAAATGAAATAATGAGGATCCAAGGAGTCATGTCTGTACCCTACCAGCAGAGATGAACAGACTGGTAGAGCAAGACAATGGGATGCTGGCTGTGATGCCTATGAAGGTGGTCACAGGTAGAACTTCTGCGTGGGGAACTGTCCTAGTTTGTTGAAATTCACCTACAATATAAGCCAATATATAGTGATAAGAAAAATGCCATTTGAGTTGCTATATGGAAGGATGCTGCATTGCCACCGATTTTATATCTGGTTCAAGAACCGTCATTGGGGATGAGTGCCAAGTAGTACCTGAACCAATTAACAAATATCCTGATCAAAATTCAATAGTAAGCATTTGATATGACTTCAAAGTAAATTATTTAAGAAAAAATGATGGATGATAAGAGCCTTACGGCCTTATCAGAATATCAAATTGGCAAGAGAGTTGCATAAAGCAATATACATGGTTTTGGAAGAAGAAACAAGTGGATGCATTGTGGTTTAGGTCTGCTGGATTTATTAGTTGATAACAGGCTCACTGGTGCTTATTTACCTCTAATTCAAAAATATATGTGAAGGGCTTTTCTCGCCACTTATATGAAAATTAATAAAAATAAATAAATACTGAAAAGGTTTAAATTTATAGATTTTTATTTGGCACTGCATGAGGGTAAAAAAGTGTCTCTACTTAATAAATTGATAATAGTATTTAAAATGTTGAGGATCAATATTTAAATAGCTTTAAGGATTCCAAATTAGGTAATATGTGATTTTATCCTATTGAAGCTCATAAAAGTTTGCTTCAATTTGGCAGAAAAATGGATGGGAAATTATTTTTGGCTAAGACATACACATGAGGTACCGATTTGATAAATTTCAGACAATCCTCATTTGATAAAACTATTTTACCTTATGGGACCTCCCCCACCTATAAAGGGGTTGTCCCCACATAGGTGCTTAAATGGACCTGGGCATGGCTGGGGGAGCACCATCCGATGGATGCCCAATGGTCCTTTTCAGGTCAGAGTAATCCAACTGCTGGCTATTGGGTTAGTAGCCTGTAAAGTATTGAACCTATGTTACCCCAATTTGTGGGGTTCTGCCAAGAATTGGACAGGGTCTTTTGTCTGATAAAATCATTATTAGTAGTTAAATCAATAATATTATTGAGGACTTGACAAATGCCTGACATTTCCCTTTTTGGCCAGTTTTACCCACATCATTCTTTTTCTGAGGCCTAAGAGGAAAATGTTGAACATTACCCCATCAAGAATGTTGGGTGGAAATAGGGCCAAAGGAAGTGGCCATGAACTCAGTTGATGGTGAGTCCAGAAGTGAGGGATCTGATAGAATACTCATCCCCTTGCTTGTAAGTGACTGAAAATGGTACTTCCCAGATAGAGCCAAGCCTTTCACTTCTTGAAATGATTTAGTTGAGGTAATAAAGTACCAAGTCAGATATTTGGATTGAAGGAAAAGAGGCCCTGAGCTCATTTACGTCTTGGCCTTCTTTGGTAACAGTCTTTATATATTAGTCATGGCCTCTGATTGTAATTGGATGATGTGTTGGGCCAACTTTTTCATGGCCTGTTCAGGATCAGTACAGTCAGAGAAAATATCCTTGGCTAATAATGCTGGTACCCCAGGTTCTCGCCCATATAACACATGGAAAGGGGACATCTTGAGTATGAAATGGTATTTAATATGGTAGGCCATGGGGCACTAGGCAAGTAGAGAACTCAGTGGAGAGGTTCTGAAGTGGCAATTTTACATAAAATTGAGGCCTGGGTTCTATTAATCTTTCCACCACAAAATTTGTGGATGGCTTATAGGGGGCTGAGAAAAGTTGGTGAGCCCCATAGAATTGGCGAGGAGCTTTACCACTCGTGAGGTTGAATTTTTCCCATTGTCACATAGGAGGACCTGGGGGCACCCATGTGGGTGAAGATGTAAAGTTGTAAGAAGATAGCCGTGACTTTTGCAGTCTGAGCGCAAAGAGCAATAGCTTCAACCCATTTGTTGAAATGATCAATACTGACCACGATATAGCGATTTCCACCTGAATTTTGAGGGTGAGGACCTACTACGTCCAAACTTATGGTGTGGAAGGGTTGGTGGGGCGTCGTAGGTTGATACTGATATTGGGTCTTGAAGCTGGTTTGTTTTTTACAGGTCAGGCATTCATCTAAGGCTTCAGTTATAGTTTCCATGATGCCCTCTCAATAGTACCGCTCTATTACCCACTCATAGGTTTTGTGTACTCTGCCATACCCCATGATAGTGTGAGACTCTATAATGACAGGTACTCACTTGGATAGCTAAAGTTAGGGCAACCAATTTACTCCTATTTTTTTATAAAAATTCCCATTATCTGCCTTTGTGTTGTGGGAATGCCGAGTGACATCTTATGTACTGGTTCATATTCATCAGTCCATCCTTCAGGAGTCATTAGGAGGTCATGCAACCTCTCAGCTTCTCTATTGTCAAATTGAAGGACAGGCAGCTGCGTCAGCCCATCGATGTTCATATGGCTTATCCCAGCTTAGTGATCAATGGTCATATTGTAATGCTGGAGCTTAAGAGCCTAGCGAGCCAACCGCCCATTGGGGTCATTCATATTCTGCAACCACTTCAATGAGGCGTGGTCAGTATTTACTTTAGATGATGTCCCATAAAGAAAAGGGCGATAGTGTTTGAATACAAGTAAAAAGGTAAGGCACTCCTTTTCAGTAACGCTGTAGTTGCGCTCACTTTTGAGTTTATCTTACTGAAGTAAGATACAGTATTATCAACTCCATTTTCATCCATCTGAGCCAAGATAGCTCCAAAAGCGTAATTGAAGGCATCCATGAACAACATAAAGAACTTGACATAGTTAGGGTAGAGGAGGATTGGCCTTTGTTGCAGCAACTTCTTCAGGGTCTCAAATGCGGTCTTTTGTTCAGCACCCCAATGAAAAGGGGTGTTCTTCGCCAAGGGACGTACAAGGTTCTCACTAAGCTGGGAATTTGTGGATGAATTGATGGTAATACCCTAGCATGCCCAAGAATACCTGTATGTCGCAAAGAGTTTTTGGGTGCAGGTATTTTAGATATCGCTTCCACCTTGTCTTGAAGGGGCTAAATCCCATCTTGAGAGATAGCGCGCCCAAGGAAATCTAATTTTTGAAAGAAGGTACACTTGGAGGTCATAAGCTTGATGTTAGAGTCCCATAAGCATTGAAATGCTTCCTTTAAATGTGCTTGGTGCTCATTGAAGGTCTTGGAAAATACTTTGATTTCAAGATAGAAAATCACACAGCTCAGCTTGAAATTCTGAAAAATAAGATTCATAGCCTGCTGAAAAGTGGCTGGTGCATTAATAACCCCTGAGGTAGCTGAGTGGGTTGAAACAAACCCTCGCTGCAGATAAGGGCGCACTTCTCCTGATCCTGTGGAGAAAGGATCATCTGCCATTACCCACTAGCCAAGTCCATGGCAGAGAGGTATTTAATCTAAGAGAGTTGGGCCCAAGCTTCATCAATGCAGGGGATAGGGGAGCTGTCCTTCTTGAGGAGGTTGTTCAACTTATGGTAATCCATCACTACCCAATAACATCCATATTTCTTCTTTATCAATAGAAGCGAGTATGACCAAGAACTTTGTGAAGGCACTAACAACCCAGCGTCCAGAAGCTGTTTGAGCTCCTTCCGCATCTGTAGCTCCTCAACTTTGGATTTGTGGCAAGGCTTGGAGCGTCTAGGTCAATCATCAACAACGTCAATGGTATGATTCCAACCCTAAATGTGCCCATATTCGGTGTCAGAGGTAGAGAAGATGTCGCTATAGAACTTTAGTAAGGTGTGGACTTTATCCAGCTCAGCTGGGGTTAGTTCATTTGAGATTTGAACAGAAGCTAGGGTACAAAAAGATTGGTCAGTGAATAACCTCATATCCCTCATGATCCAATACAGTGAACTTGCTTTTTCCTCTAGGGAATCAGCATACCCCTTCTGATATCTTGATGTTTTTATACAACCATATCCTTCTTGGTGAGATTTTCTACAAGAAGGTTGATAGTTCGTTGAAAGGCAGGGTCTAGTACGCCCAGCAAATCATTGGGCTCCAAAGGACTAACTCCATCAATGCTAGTTAGGTGCAATAATAAGCTGTGGGTATTTTTAGGGTAATCTTAGTGTCAACTACCATTTGTTCACCCGCTTTAATTACTACCTCTTCTGAAAAATAGAAAGGGATACCCTCGAGGGCGTCCACTGATGGAGGCAACATCTTTGTATGCCATCCTGCCATGGTGTAATGTAATGTTATAATAGAAGAGTTTACTCAACGGTGCAATCATAATCATTTTTATTAAGCTCTTCATTGGTCAGAATTAGAGAAACCTCATAGTTAAGCAAGGAGAGATAGCCCTGCTTCAAGTTAATAACCCCTTCATATTCAAGCATGAACTGGGTTTCAATATGTAAATCGTAGATATTATTGGTCAAAGCCACCTCTGGAACTGACAAGAGAAGCTTTCCAAAACGAGTGGGAAGGGAAGAGTACGCCCTAATGGCGTGGGTATTATTTGGACCCGTAGTTCCAAACTCTTGAGTGTAGTCAAGGACAGGGGCCAGCTTAATTTTCTTAATGAGCTTTGTTGGCACAACGTTCACTGGGGAACCAGTGTCAAGCATAGCTTCAACTTGCACTCCATTAATGATGACTTCCACTTTAGGTAAAGTACCACCAAGGAGGGGGAAGAGCGAGGACCTCTTATAGATGAAAAGTGGAGGCAAGTCGTTTGGCCGTTTCATGGTATTTCTCCTGGATAGTCTGCAGGGTATGAACACAAAGAGTAGATTTAAAAAATATAGCAATGAGCTGGCCAACGTCACTGGCAGTGTCAATAATATTGAGATTCCTTATCACTTGCCAAAGATAAGTTTGATGAAAGATCTTAGCCCAATTCACTCTCTCCAGGTTTAATAAATCAGGTACGTCCACTTCACCTGGGGTCCTAAAACGCAATTACCAACATCTTCATCACCCCCTCAGACTCATCGTCAGAGGGGTTATTAATTCAGGTTAAGAAGCCCATATGAGGTAAGTAGGTTTATAACTTCCCTTATGAGATTATAGGTCCTGGGGTTGCTCCCCCACTTTATTAACTTTTAGGGAGATTTTTATTATCACAGCTCGACTTTTTGACCTTTAAAGTGGGGGGGGTTTGCTGCCTCAGAGAGGCTGGTTTCAGACTAAAGTTAGCTGAATGAGAGGTTGAGTGGGATAGCACCATGGAAGTGGATGCTTTAACCTCAACAGCTTTGGGTAGTTCAGTGGCTATGTGTTTCTGTGAAACAAGAAGTGTAGCTTTTGTGACCTGATCATTTAACCCATTGTTAGTGGGAGCGATTGGGACCTGAGAAAGGGGTTTGGGCTTAGGAGCCAGTTTTGGAACCACTTGGGAAGGCACTCTGAGGAAGAAGATGAGCAAAGCAAAGGGCGACGTTTTTAACCAGCTGAGTCTATCAAAAAGAAGATGAAGGGGAGCACTGCCACATCACTGCCATTAACATCCGATTATCATTAGGGGAAGAGGAATCAGTGGGTGATATCAGCCCCTTAGGAGCAGGTTTCCAGAGGGAAACAGCCATAGTAGATGCTAAATTGGTTGCCGTAGAAGCTTGGCTCATAGCTCCTTGTGTAGGGTCAAGCTCATAGATATCTGCAACCGCTAATAAAGCCTACTTGATATCCCGTACAGTTTTGAAAGTGCACTTTACAGAAGAGAGATGCATCGCCAAGGAGGGATAAAATTACAAGCCAGCTAAGATACCCACAATTGCATCATTGAGAAAAAGCATTTGGGAAAACAACAAATGTTGAGCTTTATTATAGAAGCGCTCAACAAAAAATTTGATCAATTCTCCCTCTTGCAAGTTAAGGCACATAAAGGCCTTTTTTGTCGCTGCAAACTTTGTTTAGCCAAATTTATCAAGCAGCACTTGCTTAACATTTGCCCAAGTGCTGAGGTTGGCCATGGTGGGTACAATTCTTTCTTGTGCTATTTGATTTAACCAAGGAAGAATGTACTGAACTTTTTGACGTTCAGTTGCTCCTTCCATCATAGAATTATAAACATAAAGGAAGGAGGCAATACTGCACTCACCAGGTATGAATTTGTATCGCAGAGGGATTTTTCTTATAACAGGGCATTGTAGTAAGTGCTGCTTGAGCCATTTAAGGCGAGACAGAGCACTAGCTAGCTGTAGTTTAATAGATGCTAGCTGAGGAATTATTTTCATCGTTTTAATGGTTTTTGTGGTGTACAGTAACACTGTAGTGAGCACCACTTGTTGGATTTTTGGGTTGATAGCAGTCTCTCTGGTGCTTATTAACCTCTAATCCAACAATATAAGTGAAGGGCTTTTCTAACTACTTATATGGTAAATAATAAAATAATTAAATACTGAAAGGTGTAGATTTATAGATTCTTATTTGGCACCGTGTGAGGGTAAAAAGTGTCTCTAGTCAATAAATCAATAACAGTATTTAGAACGTCAAGGCTCAATGGTTGGATAGCTTGTGAAATTCCAAATTAGTGATATGTTATTTCAGCCTATAAAAGCTCATTAAACTCCTTCACTTTGGATGAACAATGGGTGGGGAATTATGTTTGGTTAAGACATACCCATGGGGTAATGATTTGATAAATTTTATTCAATCCTCATTTAATAAAATTATTTCACCTTATGGGACCCCCACCTATAAAGGGGGTTGTCCCCGCATAGGTGATTAAATGGACCTGGGCATGGCTGAGGGATTACCATCCGATGGATGCCTAATGGTCTTTTTCAGAACAGAGTAATCCAACTGTTGGCTATTGGGTTAGTAGCCTGTAAATTATTGAACTTATGTTACCCCAATTTGTGGGGTTCTACCAAGAATTGGACAGGATCTTTTGTCTGATAAAATCGTTATTAGTAGTTAAATCAATATTATTATTAAGGACTTGCAAATGTCCGACATTTCCCCTTTTTAGCCAATTTTTACCCACAAAACTATTAATCTGAAGCCTGGGAGTCAAATGTTTGATAGGGTCCATTTGAGATTATTGCCAAGATGGCGATAGACGCCTACTCCATCAAGAAATTCTTGGATGGAAGGATAGTAAATTGATCCCATGCTAAGTACTTAAGCAATGGAGCAATGAAAAATAATGAATAAGAGTTCCTGAAGGACTGCTGATCATTAAGTTGGTTATGTCCTAATGATTTGAAAAGTCCAAAAAAGGATCACTAAACCAAACTAGATGGTTAAGTCTTAAAAAGTAAGAACTTTGAACCATTGAAAACTGGTAGGTCTAAGTATATTTAGAAACTAGTTTGGGGGAATAAAATAAAAATAGACTGTTGAACTGAAAAAAGGTCAAATCCCATAAAAAAGAAGAAAAAAATAAAAGATTGATAAAAATATACAAAAAAAAAGCAGAGAAAAAAGCATTTTATAATTTTTATTTCTTTATTGGTTATCCTCATATTGGTGATAATTCCGCTTATGTCACCTCTTGGGGAGGGAGGATGGATTGCAGTAGTAGTAAACAACTCATTGAAATCTATGTAAGATAAGATGATAGTGAGGGCTAGACCTACTTATAACCAAGTTTGTTGAGCAGATGATGATCCTTTTTAAAAAGTGACTAGAGGAATAGAGATGAAAATATTGAAACATGCCAAACTTGATACCCCAGATCAGGGAGGGAAGAAATAGAATAAGAAGAGCAGTTGCCAAATAACCCTGAGTAATCCCAATATGGCACCAGAGCTGGAAGATTGGTCTTGAGCACTTGCTGATGGGCTTTGTCAAGGACATATGGCCAGCATCAAGTAAGGGATACTAGGAGGGGATTTTCAAATCATGCCCCCTATTAAAGCCATCAGTGGAAGATACTGATGGGATGCGCTAGAAATGAGATAGTCATGCAAGGAGCAAAAGGCATCTTGCGGATGAAAACTATGAGCTTTTGGAAGCGGAAGCAGAATAAGTGAAAGCCAGGAGAGGATGGAAGCTTTGTGGCCCAACTTCAAAGAACTTGGCTTGCAAAGTGAAGAGCATAGGCTTCAACATCTCGATCTAGGATGTTTTTGAGATTGGAGGAGTTTAGAGCTTTGGACAAATCTTCAGTATCTTGGGCTCTTAATTCTGCATAGGAAAGTTCGAAAATTTTTGCTGTTTCCAATGGCTAGTTTAGTTGCCAAAACAGCTGGCTTGTAATACTGACCAAGTTGGAAAAGAAACTCCAGAAGCAAGTCTGATCCAGCAAGAAATGAATGATTAAGGATGGAGGGCATTGCTTCAGGAGGTTTAATGATGATGGTAGGAGAATCTGCAAATGGAGTCAGGTCCAGGAGAGTTTTAAATATATCTCAGGAATCAATGACAGAGGAAGGAATGATCGCAAGTCATTTGAGACAATCATTAACCTGGTTTTGTTTTGTTTGGTTACCATTTCTGGAAATTCTACAGAAGGACTGGTCATGGGTACTTAACTGGGAGTATGAGTCCTGGAAGGATCATAGAAATGGTTTTGATGTGCAGATCAATTCATCATTTGGAAGAGCCAAAGGTTTTTATCAGAAATGCATTAAGAAGTTGTTGGTACTGAGAATCCAAATTTGACATATGAGCTTAAGAAGAGATGGGATGTTGGAATTATATGATAGTTGACATTATGCACTTGTAACGGTCAGGTCAAACTGATTGTTACATTTTGACTCAAAAATTTGGATTTCCAAATTTTGAGTTAAAACACCATTATGAGAGTTTGAGGTTCATGCGGGCTTGGCGCTGGGCTGTGTTCCTCCTGAGCTATTCTTTATGCTCCCTGGGGCACAAAGAAAAGTGTGGAGGGGCTCCCCAGAAGAGCGACCTTAAAAGGTTGGGCCCATGTGATTCTGAACTCAGTTCAGAATTCTTTCTTGTTTCCCACCTTCGCGTGGGTCTCTCTAGTGGCCTCAGGGCTGCTCTTGCCTTGTCTTACCGGTATCCCAAGGCGACTCACTTTTTGTATCCTTAACAAAAAATTGAGATTTGGCAGCGAACTGATCTGCCAAAATACTCTGGTTTTTTCCTGGTGTTGTTCGTTGTGCCCTATGTCATCATGATAAATTCATCAGCATGTTATTTTTGTTAATATATAAACAAGGTTAATATCAGGATTAAAACCCTCACTTACCTATGTTATCTTTCCATGTTTCCGAATAGCCCTAAATCTGAGGTTAAATTAGTGAGTATGAGAAGTCAAAACTTTTACCTCAAGGGAAATTATATCAGAAAATCTGTCGATGTCAACTTTGAATCTGCTAATCCAAAGGCAAGATGGCGGTTGAAAACTGGGACGTTTTTGACCGTTACATTATTCTAAACTCTGTGTGCTTTTAGCACGCCATCAGATCCCCAGTTCAGTCTGACCTCAGTGGTCTTTTCATATCCCAGTTATCAAGTAATCAGCACTGGGGGAGCTGGTGACTGATGGCCAACCCTGGATCTGAAGCAACCATCTGTTCAAATCCCGGTGGGGCTTCCCCCCTCGCCAGGGATCTGGTTGGCACCAAGGGACCTGGCCCAGCAGGGCCCCTCACCCCACGGTCTGCCCACCATGTGTGGGATAACCGCCCAGCCCCACGTTGGGCATGTTTCCTCTCACCAGGTGGACTGGGTCTTACAGTCTGGCTCCATACTTACTGAGAGAGACCTCGTGGTGGTTGCTTCCAGCTATGTGCCACCCTCTTTTGGGGGGCTCCTTCTTAGTGGGGGTGATGTAACAGTCAGATCAAACCAATTGTTACATTTTGACTCAAAATTCGGACTTTCAAATTTTTGAGTCAAAACACCAAAATGAAGTTTTGAGGTTCATGTGGGCTCAGCGCTGGGCTGTGCCTCTCCTGAGCTATTCTTTATGCTCACTGGGGCACAAAGACAAGTGTGGAGGGGCTCCCCAGAAGAGCGACCTTAAAAGGTCAGGCCTACGCAATTCTGAACTCAGTTCAGAATTCTTTCTCATTTTCTGCCCTTGCATGGGTCTCTCTAGTGGCCTCGGGGCTGCTCTTGCCTTGTCTTACCGGTATCCCAAGGCGACCCACTTTTTGTATCCTTAACAAAAAATTGAGACTTGGCAGAGAACTGATCTGCCAAATGCTCTAGTTTTTTCCTGGTGTTGTTTGTGGTGCCCTATGTCATCGGGATAAATTTGTCAGCATGTTTATTTTTGTTAATAAATAAACAAGGTTAATTTTAAGATCTAAACCCTCACTTGCCTATGTCATTTTTCCACGTTTCCAAATTGCCCTAAATCTGAGGTTAAATTAGTGAGTACAAGAAGTTGAAACTCTTACCTCGAGGGAAATTATATCAGGAAATCTGTTGGCATCAACTTTGAATCCGCCAATCTGAAGGCAAGATGATGGTTGAAAACTGGGACGTTTTTGACCATTACAGCACTCTGAAATCAATTAAGTTCTAATTTGAGAGAAATTTATCTCAAAATTAATGGGATAAGCTTTCCAGAGAGATATTAAGAATGATATAAGCCAAGAGGTTATCATGATAAAATAATAAGGGTTAATAAATGAGCATTCTTAATTGTACCATCAAATGAACATTGATGGTAACAATCTCCTGTCAAGGATTAGGAGAAAATCAGGAAATCAAGGACGCAAGACCAAGGGCTTTTCTTTCTTGTAACAATCACTTTAGTTACTACGATTCAATTTGAACAGCAAATTTGGATAATCACACAGGAAAGATGGGTGACTTTATCAATAAAAATAATACAACATGGGCGAGCGCTGCAGCGAGTGGTGCACTTAACAGTGAAACTAAGGGCAAGAAACTCCCTGGAGGGGGACCAGGAACCCAATCTGCAAAGAAATCGCAAAACCAGACACTGTCTGGGTTTATGGTATTCACTGTAAAGCATGCGCAATACATGTACATTCAGTTAAACCAACCCTTGTCAAAGGTGGATCATAAAATCAGACTCTTCAAAGGGATGAGTCACCGACCCTGTGGGAGAAAACATGTGAGGCACAGCCCTCACTTTTCCCTCACGCGGTGTATGTAGCCACCAACAACATGGGCTGCAGCTGGATTGATATTGGTTTTGAAACAGCTTATGAAGCCGATGCCACAGCAAAAGTCTGCATGGAAATTGCCCTCCCTGAGGGCAAAAAAATGTGCGCACCACGCGCACCAGATGGAACAAAGCGAAAACTTTGTTCATCTCTTTTGACTCACTCCCCACCAACCTTCCTCGTTAGGTAATTGAGGAGGAGCTCCGCAAAGGTCTTGTGGCCTACAGAGAAATTCAGCAACTCAAATTACAGCGATTTCGCCTGATGCCCAACCTGTGCACGGGCAAAGCTATCGCTGTAATCAACCCCTTCCCAGAAGTGGAAGAGGATTTATCCAGAATTCCCCGCGCAGCAGAATTTCACTTTGCAGATGGGGGCCAGTCAGCTGCATTCTGAGTTATACCGGAACGTGCACCACCATTTGCAACCACTGTGGCTCACTGAACCACAAGGAACACGCATGCCCTGTGAAAGAGGGCTTAATGGAAAATGACTATTGTGAGGAAGCAATGGACAAAGATAATGAAAACTTCGCCAAAATGACTGATGGTCACCACCCATTCCGCTGGGTTGAAGATGGACTATACTCCATTGTGGACCCAGTTACAAGCAAACAGCGTAAAGCAGCACAAAAAGCCTGCAAGCGAGCAGTGGCCGAAGTGGCAGCACATGCAGAGTCTGCCATTAACCTTGGACAAATTTGGTAGGATATTTTGGATATTACCAAACTAACCAATCAGAAAAATATGCCCAGGTCAAAAATTTTCATAGTAACCTGACTGAGTCACAAAGTGACATCAGTCATGCACATATTGAGGAACAATGTAACCTCAATTTGGGTTAAAATGCGGTGCACAATTCACTAAAGTCAAACCTCAAAAATTCAAAATCCAATCAACAACCCGCATCAAATCAACATAAGACCTGTGCAGGAAAAGTTGATGCAAATGCAAAAAACCGCAATTCCATTGAATCATTGGGTCAGATCAAGGGAACCAACAATGGCAGTGAAAGTGTTGGAGTATAGATGCGGAGCATGGCCAAAATGAGCTGCGGTGGGATAGGGCCAGAGGGCCCTCCCAACCGCTCCTGAGGCGCCATGGGCACCTCAGTGTCAATAGGGACACAAAACATCGCAGGAGCCAGGGCTCATACGTCCCAAGCCAAAAAATGGCATTCCTGCGAAAACCTCTTGTAGACATCTTAGCCATCCAAGAAACCCACTGTTTACAAGGGGAAGAGAAATCCTGGTCAACCAGGGTCGCACCATCACAATCAGTATGGATGTCTCACTGTGGGGTGATCATCCAAAACAGCAAAAAATTTAAAATTACAAATTTGTCATCACACTTGCATGGTCAAGTCCTGGTAGCAACAATCACGTGCCAATAGGAAATAATTTCAATAGCATGTATATATGCACCATGCATTGCAACTGAGAGAAAGCAATTTTTGAAAACATTCCTACTCTCACCCTCCCAGCAGATACCATTATGTTAGGCGATTCCAACTGCTGGGATAACCCCAATATGGATTGATGGCCTAATCCCAGGGGATACCCACCTGGACCATTGAATTTCGCACAATGAAGGCATCTCTTGGCTTATAGGATGCTCTTCCCCCAGTTCACCACTCCTTCCCTACATGACGCAGCCCAACATACATGAGGGAGCGCTCATATCAATGAGTCGCATTGACCACATCCTATCCTGCAATCCCACCGCTCAAGAATCTCCAAATTTATAACAAAAAAAAATCAATTTTTCTGACCACCGATTAGTTATGGTGCAGTTAGCACCAACCCAATCCCACACACAGGTGTCGCCTTGGAGAAAGCTTCACCCAAAAAATATAAAAATTGCCTGAGATATCTGACTGGATTTAAAACAAGGCTATGAATCCAGAATCTACAACCCCATTCACTTCAGATCCCATCATGACATGGGAAAATTTAAAAAAGGATTTAATCAACAAAAAAACCTGACATATTGCATCACATAAGTACACCGCAGACACGGCCACAATCAAGAGTACCTTGGCAGAACTAGACCACCTGGAAATAAAAACTCTGAGATATGGCTATAGCCCCAATTGGGGACGCAAATGGGAAGAATTTCTGCCCGACTTAACAATCTCATCTTCAAACACCAACATAGAACAAAAGTATCAAACAAAGGTAAGTTCATAAAGGAAGGCGAAACCTGTTCAACATACTTTTCCGCCAATTCCACTCCTGCAGAAACCAGCCCGCATGCACACAGGTCCACAAGACCAACGGCACCATGGCAACTGACCCTGAGGAGGTCAAGGTGGAAGTACACTGCTATTACACCAAAATATATCGTGAAATGCCAACAGATTCACAAAAAATTAAAAAATTTATACATACTGCTGAGATACAAAGTACACTATCAAATTACAATATACTATCTCTTATTACATGGGAGGAGCTTTGGGAGACAATTCGCGCTTGCACCATGTAGGAAATGCCCAGGGCCTGATGGGACATTCTACGAATTTTACAAAAAATACTTTCAACTAATCGCCCCCCTCCTATTGGTGCCTATGAACCAGAGCTTATTGTAAACACGCCTATTACTAGGAGGCCATGAATCCTACGTTATAACCTTGTATAAAAAGGGTGACAATTTGGACCTGGCCAACTGGCGCCCAATTGCACTCTCAATACTGACACAAAAATTCTAACAAAAATTTTAGCAGCTAGATTAGGCGCGATTGCATCTGACGTCCTATCACCCAACCAGTTTGGGTTTATACCAGGGCGTTCAATATGGAACAACATTCACCCTGTTGCAAACATCTGCCAATCCAAAGCAACTGGTGCCCTGGTCTTCTTGGATCAGGAAAAGGCGTATGACTGTGTTAGCAGGCCATACCTAAAATAATGTCTACATGCCTTCAAATTCCCACCAAGATTCATAAAATGGGCGATGCTCCTAACAGAATCTGCAACCATGGCTGTATGCGGCCCTGGATTCCTAACAAACAATATCAAACCACACAGAGGGCTCAAACAAGAGGATCCCCTCAGCCCACTGTTATACAATTTGAGCTTTGACCCACTCCTCCGAGTAACTGACTCACGTCTCATGAGGATAACCACACAAGGACAACCAACAGTCAAGATACTGGCCTTTGCGGATGACTTCATGGCAGGTATAACAAACAATGAAGATGCCCAACAGCTGGAACGCACTCTAGAGGAATAATCCAAGGTGAGCAATGCATCTCTCAACAAAAGGAAGACAGAAATCATCCTCTTAGGCAAATACACAAACAATTGAGCCACAACATCAGAACCTCATACCAACACTCAAAGAAAAAACCCAATCATTTTACCCTTTGCAACACCTCCCACTACCACTCCTGACTGACACCTTGGAATCTGGCTAGAATCAGGGGGACATGCTAATGAGACAATGGAAAGTGACCTGTTACAACGGGTATCCAAACGCGTCGCCTCCCTCAAGGGAAGAACCCCAGTACTAACAGGACGAGTTACAGTTGCTAACTCGCTCATCCTCCCAATACTGTGGTACCAGGCCCACGTGATAGCCTTCTCACCTACCTTTATAACCTCAATCCGCGCGCTTATCCAGGGCTGGCTGTGGCCTGGCTCTCACCCTCCTATATGAATGGAAACACTATTTGTCCCACACTCAAGTGGAGGCATGGGACTAATAGATTTCAAGAGCCATGCCAATCACATCCTAGGTACCTGGATAAAGGAAATGCTTGTTCCAGACCTCCCACAACAACATTGGTCCAGAGCAGCAAGGACTAACTTTGCACAGGCGCTCAAATTAACCAACCCACATAGTCCACCCAGACTACTTTCAAACCTTGCCAAGCACCATACTGCAACGGATCCGCATGGAACCTCCCCTCATTTCAAACATATCCTCCAAACTATCCGCCGTATGGGATGGACCATAGAGAACACGGGTACTATACAGGGAAGGGGATGACCCAGCCCCCAATCCAAATTAAGAAACCCAGAAATCCACCCCCAGAGGGATATGCTCGCAACAACCCAAGCATAGCTAGGATAGAATACCTATATATGTTGGACATTCCCTATGATTTAACCACACAGAAGGCAATGTGGAAAATGACTCACCACCCACTCCTACAGCCAAGGATAAGAGCAAACGCCTGGCGCTGTCTGAGAAGGACCTATAGGATGGCGGACCGTTCCAACTCCCTCCACAAAACATGTGCAGTATGTGGAGGGGAGGGATCCCTACATCACCGCCTAGAAACATGCCCCCAACCAAAGCTATATGGCAGGAAGTCGCACGCCTGCTTAAGATCCAAAACGAACAAGAATTCTCAATATCAAAGAGCATCTTCGCGCTCCAGATTGAGTCACCAATCCCATCTACCCTCCGTTCCCTAATACCCATTGCAATGTGGACAATCCACACAATTGCATTAAATGCGTTCAAGGGCACGGTCCCAAATATTTATGGGGTTATTAACAGATTTCATGTCCACTTACTGGATCACTTCCAAGCCTGGCTCTATGGATATATGAGACCAAGGCAAAAAGCGCTCATAGAATCATGGTTTCCACTCTGGTTCCTCCACACAGACCCTTTCCTTCACACCTGTTCCATAGCAGGGGAACCCCCTCAGAGTATTGCACCAACCCCCATACCTGGCAGTCCCGCTGTCAACAGGGGTAACTTGAGTACCCTGGGGTGCCTAATTTTATATTTGTCAGTTATTTCCTTAGTTTTACATATATTTGGTAATGTCCATCCCCTGGTCAGCTTACCTCGGTTAAATAAATAAATAAATAAAAAAGGACGCAAGACCAAGAATCCTAAATATGACAGTGGGTTTTATGCCTTGATGGGGGAAAATTAGATCCTGGAATTGATATTGGCACAAGTAAATCAATCAATCCAGCATTTGAAGAAGGTTGTGGGAACTGCGCTATGAGTAGGTGGTAGCAATGAGGAAGAGGAAGAGAGCTGCATGATGAAGGTCGTTCCAAGCAGCGTTGAGTACTGATTGGTTGTATTCCTCTTGAACAAAAGAAGTATTTAAATAAGTGTCCAAAGTGGTGGTCTCCTTTCCTGATCCTTTTCTCACTGGAAATCTAGGCAAGAGGGGGATGTGTTTGGATTTTTGCCCATATTTCCAGCTGACTAAATTACTAGGGGTTGCTAGGGGATAATTCCCTATAGTAAAGCGAATTGGATATCAGATGACCCTGATTTTGGGGTAACAATGTTTGGGGAAATTTAGGTAATATGCCTAGGTCAGTTCCATCGAGGGATCAATCCAGGTGAATACTTAAGATCTCATTGGGCAGAGTGCTGATAAAATGGTGCATCTGGTAGTTGATCAATAATTTACTATCAGTTTAACATTTGGGATTGGTCAGGTTTCATCACTGACCAATTAAAAATTTAAAGTATCAAGTTGTGAGCCAAATGATGCCACCTACAACTAGTGATTTGATCAGTTGGTTCACGACCTACCTTAATGGGTAACAAGTCCCATATCTAGGCTGATCGCTTGCCATATATGGTTAATTTGCTGGGAATGAGAGGAAACGTTAGGGACACGTTTTTTGACTCTTTCCATTTTAGGTCTTGAGGATGTCCAACAACAGAATCTTAGCCAGGATGGGGAAGACCATTGCTGATAGATGTTGATGGGTAATTCAATGTCAACAGCTGCCATTTCTTCAATGAGGTGCCAACTGAGGGTTGGACGCTGAATTCCAACTATAAATTTCCATAAGAACCCACTTAATAAAAAGAACACTTTACAGTACACTTTACCATCCTATTCTACTCTTTCTCAAGGAATTTATTGCTGTGTGCTTTAATTGGGAGACTCTTTAGGTAAAGATAAGGATCTAAGAGTTGATCCAAAGAAGAGAAACTGAGTTGCATCAGGGATTGCTGCTGACTCCGTGTCACCAGAGCGAAGCTGTAAACGAGGATCTGAGTGTGGATCAGGTAGGTGGTATAAGGGAACGAATCCCTATTGAGAACATCTTAAGTATTTTGAGGGGAAATACTGGTCAAGCGTTGGACCCAATACTAGTACTTTGTTCAACTATGGATAATAGTCTCCATACTATCATCAAAACGACATTTTACTATCAGAAAATGCAGAGAATTTCACAATACCAAATCTGTTCATTTAATAAATTTAGGGGTTATCAGCCATTAATAATCAAGAAACTTCTAAATTTTAACCATGGGTCAAGATAAAATTTTTTTGGTTTTAAGGACAAAGGGATCAAGAGAGAATCGGTACTGTAGATGACTGACAATTGATTGAGGTTCTGTCTTGGATGGCCAATGGTTTTTTTAGGCGAAGTAGACTAAGATTAAATAGTTGTCATTCCCTCCTAATAAAGATCTCTCTCGCCCATCTTTTAGTAGTTGTTAGTAGTTCATCTGCTAGATTAAGGGAAGATGGGACAAGAGATTTTCAAGGCAGGCGCGGGGTGAAACGCCTAGAAAGGCTGATACTGCCAGCTCCTTTAACTCAGCTCTACAAGAAATCCTCAACGTTGACATAGCCAACTGGCCACCAATGACAAGGTGCTGATGGCTGTCATCCATGAGGTTGGTGCAGCGTGGGAGTGCCATAGCTTCCCAGGATGGTGATGGACTCACCAGGGCACACCCAAGATGGGCTGGCATTTTGTCATGAGAAAGAAGGAGCAAGGGGTCAAGCTGCCCAGGAAGGGGCTGAGGACCACCGGTGCACTCCCAAGAGGGGCCAATGTGCTAAGGTGAAGTTGTTGGTCTGCTGGGTTGGTGGGTTGGACGTGGACTGCAGGGGTTTTGACGCTATGAAGACAACAGCAAGGTCCAAGCAGTCTCCATACTATTTGCCTAGCACAATAGCAGAGCTCATTGCACAGAAAAAGCAATTTTTCAAGATTACACATTTAGATCCTAGTATATTTACCCCCAATAATGCACAAAGGTTTTTATTTTAAGATCAAATAAAAATAAAAAAATTTCTTAATAGAACTTTCTTAGATAGCTAATAAAACGTATAATGGCAGTAGTAGTTTCTGGGTCAATAATTAGAGCTTTGCTTATTAGATACCTATACTAAAAAGTCTACCTTCTCACTAAAGTTTATTTATACCCACATTACCTTTTATAATTACCCCTCTCACATTGTGTATTTTAGTACTAGTGGTTATGGCCTTTGCTGCAGCTTACACCGTTTGTGAATATTACTAATAAGTATAGCAGCAACTTATATATTCTGAGATCTTTAAATGTGGTAGATCTTTTAAAGTAGAGTGGTTAATACCAGAATAATGACTCAAAAGTTAAAGATTTCATGATGATATTTTTATAAGTAGCTTTAATGGATAACCTGACTGTTTAAAGTGAAAGCAGATGTTATTTGTAATATAATTTTGGCAATATTGTGAAGATACAACGTAAGGTTTTTGCACAGGGTTGATCCTAGTGAGCAACGGACAGATGATTTAGAGATTGCCAGTCCTCAAGACAACTGGTAAAGACTTTTTAATAAAATATGAAGCCACTGCTTCAGCCACAATACTTTATTTTATAAAAAGTTTTAAATAACAGAATCAAGGGTGGTTACCCAAGCGGGTAAAACTTCTTCCACCCTTAGTGCAGGTTTTGAGTTCAAAATCTGTACTGGCTAGAAAACATTCTCAGTGTGGTATATTTGTCCCAAGGTCAACCCACCTCAAATAATAAATGAAAGAATCCTTCTGTTCCGCTCTCTCTTCCTACCAACAATCATCTCCATTTAAATTTTCTCATCTTGCTTATATATTAGCGACTTCAGCCAATACCAACCCTTTTGCTTATACTACTTGTTTATACCATATTCTCATTGGTTCCAGCAGAGTCTACTATTCATCAAATTCTCAATCGCCTTAGTTTGAGGCAATCTACCAATTACTTGTCATACATCAACATCACCTCATTGCTTGATTTGGAGGCGATCTGCTAATTTTTTGCCTGAAGCTCAGTATTGACCTATCGCCATATGTCAAGGCGATCTCATCAATATTTTATACTACTCAGTTTGGCCAATTTCACCCATTCCGCCATAACTACTTATGGCTTATCATCCATTCATATCATAGTCTCAACATTACCCCCCCCTTTGACTGTATGCTAAGTCTCCTATTGATATATTCCTGAAGGAAGTTTGCATGAACTCAGTCAATGATCTGGCCACTTGCGGGGTCCCTGATAGTATAGGCATCAACACCTGTTTTTTTGATTACTTTAAACGGACCAATCGAGGTGCTGATCAATTTGTGCTTCTGACCAAACCCATGCTGGTAATGGAATAGAACCATGTCTCTATCTTTAAATTGATCTGTCCCGCTACACCATATCTGATCAGCAGCCTGGTTCTTTATCTTCTTAGCTAAAGTGAACAAGTATGCTTCACTTTGCAACTTGATTAACATATCAGCTAGGGTAGTTAAATAACGATGGGATCCATTCCGCTGTTATCTTCTATGCAGGCATAGAGCAGCACTGTAAGAGCAGGGTGACACCCATACAGTAATTGAAAGGGTCTCTTTTCCATGGCAGAATGATAACTAATGTTATAAGCAAAGACAGCGGTGGAAAGGAGGGTCTTCAATTTAAAGGTTGATCTGATACCAGTTTTTGGATTATGTTCACTAAAGTCCTAAGAACTTACTCAACCATCCTAATAGACTCGGGGTGTTATAAAGTCATTAGAACCCTGTGGATGTCCATACACTCATTCAGTTTTGGAAGGATGTGGGAAGTGAAGTTAGTTTCGTTATTGGTAAGGAGGAACTGAGGGCTGCCATGTCGCTGTATAATACATTCCATTATGAACTTGGCCACTGTGACTGTACTCAAATTCTGTATCACCCATGCTTTAACCTACTTGATAAGTAATTAATTGTCACCAGATGTATTTGACCAGTTAGCTTCTGTTAGCAGGGGGCCAACGACATATATGAAGTTGTATGCCAAGTAAAATGCGGTTTCACTAACTGGTATGAGGTCTTCTTGAAAAATGGCTTTTCCACTTGGCACTAATAGCAGCAGGAGATTATTACAAGCATATCAAAGTTTATACTTTTTCAGTAATACTGAGGCTGCAAAAATTCCAGTGTCTTGCATACTCTACAATGTCTAACTGCTCAGTGTGCACTCATGATAATATTTTGACGGGCGGAAGATCTTAGGATATTCACAGTAGTGTCCCCTATCCACTTTTACATTCGCCCTTCACTTGACCATATTGGACCAGATTCCATCTAGTACCTTAATGATTTGAGGCGGTTCATCGTTGTATTTCCCGCTAAGCATTTTGTCATACATTACATCGCTGAGATCTGCCATAACAGCAATGGTTGGCAATCTCAATAAGCAATCTGCATTTTGGCGTTTAGCTCCGGGTCAGTGGAGGATTTTAAACTCATAAGCCTGCAGCTTAAGAGCCCATTGGGTTAGGCACCCCTCAGGTTCTCTAAGATTCTGCAATCAGCATAATGACACGTGATTCATTATGGCTTTAAACTTTAATCCATGTAAGTATACCCTGAATTGCTTATAGGCGTAAATCACAACTAAGCGCTTCCATTCGGTTACTGTGTCCTGTGTTCATGACAGTTCAAATTATGACTGCAGTATGCAACAAGATGCTTTTCCCCCATCATATTTTTGAGATAGAACTGACCCAACAGCGTAAAGAGATAATCTGTATGGAAAATGAACTCTTTTTCAAAATATATATAATGTAGCACTGGCGTGCTGATTAATGCTGTCCAAAGTGTATCAAAGGAGAATTAACAACGTTCCTTCTTTTAAACGTGGCATTTTTTCTAGTAACTCAAACAGCGGTCCTCCAATATAGCTGAAGTTGGGGATAGAGCTCTGGTAATAACTGACCATCACCAAAAAACCTTACAATGCGTTGGCTGATTGGCGGGGTCATATTCCAGATAGCTTCCACTTTACCAGTTGATGTTGTAGTACCTTGGCGTCTACTACAAATCTTAGATACTACAGCTGGTCTTTAAAGAAGTGGCATTTATGGGGCCAATCTTGATGTTGGCCTCAGCAAGCCGGCGGAAGACCTCCTCGAAGTGGGTAAGGTGTTTAAAGATGTATACAAAAAGACATTAAAATTGTCAAGGTACAATAGGACGCATGACAGCTCCAGGTCACTAATAATGGCGTCCATGCCCCACTGAAACGTAGCTGGAGCGTTACATAGCCCATGAGGCATACAGGTCGGTTAAAAGTCCTTGGATGTTGATGGAAAACTGCTTTTCCAACTATAGGGGCTCCACTGGTTGGCAGGCCAATCATTATGTAGACTGGTCAGCCCTTGCAGCTTGGCCTTAGGCTCAGGGACAGAAGCGCTGTCTGACCCCTTAGCGTATCACCCACACCATTTGAGGAACCCTAGCCTAAACCCTAACCAACGAAATAAATATAACCTTAAATCAAAAGGTATAACAGGCAAAGGAAGATATATTGAAAGGGAAGCACCAGGTATATATACTAAATACAAAAGTGCTACTGCTTCACCGCTATTCTATTAGCTCATTGCTGGTTCTTCCAGACAACCACTCTCTCAGCCTTCCAATGCGCTACTCTCTTCCCTGGCACTGACCCTCTCACTTCATCCATACTGATATCCAATTTTATTAGGATTTGCTAATCCTTGGCCTTGAGTCACTGGTGAGGCATATATATTACTCATTTATATATACAATGAATTTGGATTTGACCTAGTAATTATGCACTAGAAACATCTTTGGTAGCTCACGTAACTTGTGACATCTTGGCTTCATGCTGACACATGTATGAAATCCCGAGGATCACTCACTTGATAAAATAATTCCTGCACGCTTAATTGGGCTAAATTTCGGAAGAATGATCCTCAATTTGCTAGTGGCTTACAGTTTTTTGGATCATTCAGAAACTCACTATGTATATTTGAATAGTTCTGACTCTTTTAGTCAATTTTTTAAGAACTTCCCTCTGTAATTGGAAACTTTAACTGAGGCAGGCAAAGTTACAAGCTGTGGATCCTGAGATCACAGCTTGCTGACACTATTCAAAAGTGAATTAAGATAAAAATTGGAAATAAGATTAAATAAAATAGTTACTTATTATAATATATCTTTTGATAATTATTGTTTAGGCCAAGCGCCTGTATTTACACCTCCAGGGCATCTCCTGGCCACATCAGAGCATGCAATCTCAACAGGTTATTTTCCACCTCAGTTCAGCCCTTGAATTGATACAACTGAGACCTATTGCTAGGTTTATTGATGGAAAAATACTCTCATAATTAGGATTTCAGGGACAAAAATTGCAACAATGAGTGTGCAAAACTATCCTAGGACCATCTCTAAATGAGTTTTATCATGCTGCTGACAAAATATGAATTCTGGGAGATTTTGTGGTTGATTCAAATAAATGACGTACCCTTAATTAAGACTTTGGCAGGCATCTCTTGATAGCACTAGGCACTCCCATTTGAGCAGTCCATGTGAAAGTGCTATTGTGCTGGTTATGCATATTAATACAAAAATTATTTTATGATCAGCTCAAAATATGTTTTCGTCATATATCTGATGGAAATAACTCCCTAATTGGGATGTCAACTGACCCTCTCAATATCACTTTGTACTCCCATTTGGTTGGTCCTTGTGCAAGTGCTATCATGCCAATTACGTGTACTGAAATACAAATGTCTCCCTAGGTCAGAAAATGGATTGCATTTTAACAACTATCTATCCATAGAACTTTTTAGATGTTATCTTTGAGTCAATCACAATTGACTTCTTACTTTTGATAATAATATTGGTCCTGAGTAATCAGTACTAGTTGCTGAGGTTTTAGTTTTAGGGATAATCAGCCCAACTGTGCAAGCGTATTTGGACTGAGCTTTTAAATAGAATAATCAAATTTAATTTTCATTGAGGTTATCAGCCTGAGCCATGTATTTACAGTAAAGATAAGCCTGAATGTGCGAGTTTATTCAGCCCAAGCTTTTGATTATATCAAGTAAATCCACGTTGTAATAATTGGCATGAACTGTTATTGCAACAGGCTTTAATTAGTTTACTAGCTCAAGCATTAAGAGGATAAAAGCCCAATCTGTTGGTTGTTGAGGGCATTATTTTTGGGTTGACCACCAGAATATAACAACATGTTTTGACTCATCATAGTCAATCATTTGGGGAATTGCTTTTTAGAGACCAATCAAATATTTAATACATGAGGTCTGAAAAATATCCTTGGCCACCTCAAACTCAGGATTGTTGGTTTCCACTGAAATTAATAAAATAATATATATGGATCATCCTCAACTACTAGTTGCTGGTGATCTGAATACCATATTGGCCATTAATTGGCCTCATATGAACCTAGCTTCCCAACTTGGCAGAATACCAATTTGGCTCTATCAATTGGGGAGCAACTTTCAAGCAATCTCATTAAAAGCAAGAAATTCAGTCAATAAGCCCCTCCGCCAGTATTGTACTATTTCATCTAAAATCCCACTAAATCATTGGAAAGATCCATATGGTTAAAATCTTGACATTTCCCTACGCTTAACCAGATGGTAATCCTCCTAATTTTCAGCCTTGGCATGTGGGGCGGCCGTCCAGGGCGTGCCCCTCCCCACCACCAAAAATTAGCAGAACCCTCACACACCTATCAGCTACTCTAGCACCAACCAACAGAGCCCCCTGTAGTGAGCACCAGTGTCATAGAACTTTCTTTTCTGATTATAGGGGCTCCGCTGATTAGCAGGCCAACCAGTATGAAGACTGGTCAGCCCTTGCTGTTTCACCTTAGGCTCAGGGCCAGTAGCGCTGGCTAACCCCTTGGGTATCATCCACACCATTTGAGGATCCCCTAGCCTAACCCCCAACCAATGAAATAGTAATATAAGTTTAAATCAAAGGTATATTAGGAAAATGGAGATATTTAAAAAAAAGGAAGCGCCAGGTATTTTTACTTTACAAAAGGGCTACTGTGCCCACCACCAACCTATCAGCTCATCACTAGTTCTTCCAGACAACCACTCTCTCAGCCTTCTGCTACTCTACTCTATTCTCTGGATAAACCCTCTCACCACATCATTCCCAATGTACTAAATTTATGGTTTGGATCATCTTCAGCCTTGAGTCTCTGGTGAGAAATATAAACTAATTATTTCAATAAACATCAAATTTGGATTTAACAAAGTAATTATGCGCTGGAAACATCTTTGGTCACTTGGGTAACTCAGGACATCTTGGCTTCACGCTGACACACAATTTGACTTGTTTCAGTCAATCATTTGGGGATTTGCTTTTTTTTTTAGGAAAGAATCAAATATTTAATATATGAGGCTCTGGAAACATCCTTGGCCACCTCAAACTCAGGATTTTCAGTTTCTGCCAACATTACTAAAATAATAAAATGGATCATCCTTGGCTACTAATTGCTGGTGATCTGAACACCAAATTAGGCCATTTCTTGGCCTCATCAAAACCTAGCTTCCCAACTCAGCGGAATACCAATCAAGCTCAATCCAATTTGGGGAGCAACTAACTGGAAATCTCATAAAAACCAAAAAATTCAGTTGATACGCCATTTCATCAGGATTGGCCTATTTCATCATTTATTTATTTAACTCATTGGAGGAATTCATCTGGTTAAAATTTTTGACTAATGTGATAATGGCGCACTTCTCTTGTTCCACTGCAGGCTACTCATTTTGCAAATGGCCCAAAATAAAGTTCATTGCCAAGAAGTAGCAAGCTCCTCCAAACGAATCTAAGGAATTGTCAATCTGTGGCAAGGGATACAAGTCCTTCTTGGTGATGCTGTTGAGCTTCCAGTAGTCTATTACCACCTGGCTGATACCATCTTTCTTTTTTACAATCAGAATAGGTGATTCTCAAAAACCTTTTGATGGTTTGAGCATCCCTTGCTCCATTAGCTTTTCAATCTCCTTGGTTACTACTTCCTCAGCTGCCCTAGACCAGCGGATCTGACGAGACCTTATGGGGGATGATCCCCAGTGTCCACTTGATGGACCACTCCCTTAGCGCACCTTAAGTCATGATTTTTGGTGGCAATAATCTTCTTATATTTGTAAATAAAGATATTTTCTGATCCTTCTGTTCTTACAGTAAACCTATTAAGTTTTTGAAATGTACCACTGCCATTACGTGTGCTGTGGCTCAATAGTAACCCAAATTTATCCAGTGACCCAAACTCGTGAAGCTGTAGGATCTCCTAAACAGGGATCAAGTGTTAATAGGCCATTATCTGGTGTCGGCAGATTTGTAAATAGTTCTGTTGTAAATTTGCTAGTAGAACCTTGTTCTCCCCATGTCCTGGTAGGATAATGCCTGGAGCTATGTGAGGCTCAAGCTCTGATTGCTGGTAAGGGCCAATAACTTCCCTTAAAGCCTGACTGGTACTTCCACCTCTAACTTGGTGTTCACTAATACTTGGTGTCTGGGGGTGATGGATACAGCCCCAGAAGTTCTAAGAGGCAACCCTTGATATTCATATATTTGCTGAGGAAGGGCCTGGGTCTTCTTTTTGAGTTGATAATAGAAAACTGGAGTTTATCTCTCACTATAGGCAAGGTTGATGTGGCCCATATGCACTGAATCCCTTTCGGCGCTCCTAGGAATGTAAAATAGATTGGGATTCGCTACCCCAGATTTTGAACGCCTCCTCCGTCATGTCAACAACAGAACCGATGTGTCATATAAAAGTGGTTCTAATTAACATGTTGTAATTATCATTTGGAAACACTATCTCTGGGGCTATAATAAAATTGACCTGAATTGCAAAGGTAGTGCATTGTATGGTCCCTCAGATACCGTGTTTTCTGCTCTAGTGCCCCATAAAACATTCAATGCTCCACATCAGGCTTTAATGTCAACTTTTCCACCAAGTTAGTGTAAATTATGTTAACTGGTGCACCCTTATCTATTATAGTGTGGAATCAGGTTTTTGCTACAGCAATTTCACAGTATGTACACTCAGAGTAAGATGAATTTGAATGTTTAATATGTGGACATTAAAGGATCTCTTTTTCAAGGAAGATCATCATACCGTCATTGACTTTAGGGTATTCTTAAACAATAGAGTTTATAGGGAGGGCGATGTTTACTCTCTTCAGGGAAGGCGCATCTGAGGATGGCTCTGGCTCATCAGTAGAATTTTGATTGAACATTTGACAGACGTAAGGCTTTAATTGTTCTTGAGGTCCTTCTGTCACAGTGTCCTTAGATTGCGCTTGTATCAATACATTCACTCCTCCAGCTGGCTGCTGATATAGGAATGCATCATTGTACTGAGGGACTTCTACTGAACATACGTTGATAGGTTCAGGTGGGACGTTTGGGGTTGGGATAGCGGAGGTAGAGAGTCCCATCTCTAATCTGCTCCAACTTTTCCCTGATAGTACTGGTCCTGCTGTACGTAATAGACCTTATAACTGGGGCAACTCCATGCCAGGTGCCCAGGTCAACCACATTAGAAAATAATTTACCCCATAGGGCCTACGTCTTTGTTTATTGTAAAATGGCCCAAGCTGAAAGTTGGACTGTGGGTGGTCAGCATAAACAGGCCCATTCCAATAGAAGAACTTCTGATTGTAACTTAGCCAAGGCCTGGCGCATAGTATAATAAGGCTGGGGATTACTAGGTGGATTCTGAACTGAGCGGGATACTTATCTCAAATAAAAAGGTCCAGTGACAGCTTCTGTAGGTTTCCGCTCTATATTTTAAAGAAATAAAGGTAGCATATAGACAACGCAAAAGTTAAAATTTTGAGCAGGGGTACGTCATCCTCCAAAAATGGAGTTATGACATTGTAAAGCTTGCAGTGTCAGACATTTGCTATCTCAACTTTGGCAAAAGAAAATTAGAGGTAAGAATAGTTCTGTTTCAACAAATACAATTGACCAATTACATGTTCAATATTAAAGTAATATTAATTTATATGAAAATAATAACAATATTGGCCAAAAGACCCTGGTCAATTCTTGATGAAACCCATTAACTAGGGTAACAAGAATTCAAATACCTCATGGCCAATTAACTTAAAGTTTATTAGTTGGACTTTTCTGACTTTATGGTAGACTATGAGGCGTCCATTGGAGGGATCTCCCCAGCCCCTACCAGTCCCATTCCAGCACCTACACGCGGACCACCCCCTTTTATAGACGTGGCTAGGGTCCTCAAAGGTGAAATATTTTTGAGAAGGGGATTGTCTCAGGTTTTAAGTTGTTACCCCATGGTTATGTCTTACCCCAAAATAATTCCCCATTTAGCGTTCAGGCTAAGGGAAGCAAGTTTTTTGAGCTTCTATAGATTGAACTTTACTATTTTCTTATTTGGAAGATAATAAGCTGTTCCAACTTACATTGAATTCCCTCAATCCTAAATTAAGTTTAAATATGGATTGGTTGGATATCAAGAGGGTTCGTTTTTTCCTACGTTGACACTAATAAAATTTATAAAACACAATATTTTATCTATTAGCGTTTTTTATCCTTTTTATTTATAAATCCATTGTGAAATCCAGCGACGTTCAAGCATCAGCAAGAATCCAAACATCTGGATTCCTACAAATTGGTGCTCACTACAGGGGCTAACCTGTATACCACCAAAAATTGTGTAATGAAATGGAAGTTGGTAGGCACCTAAACCTCACAACTTCTTCGCTGAAAGTAACTCTAGGCTAGCTACTCTAGAACACCAGCTAGTTAGTGCTTTGTCTCGCCTCAAAAGGCTTTAGTAGTACTCTATTCCAAAACCCTTTTCCAAGATGGGTTCAACTTGGGTGAGGGCAGTATTGCCTCCTTCCTCTATGTGTATGAAGCTACTACGGAAGGAGAAACTTAGATTTATTCGAGGTATGCTGACCAGGGGACAGACAGTACCGATCACAACACTCAAAACGGCAAAACAAACTACCAACCAGGTGGGAAGCAGAAACTGCTTAACCCACCATGGCAGAGGGTGAGGAGGGGTCGGGGGTTGGTTTTCAGAAAGACCCACCTCGATCAAGGGGTGTTGGTTACAGTACCAGATCAGAGCAGAGAGCCAGGGCGTTGGGGCATCTGCATAGTGGGGGCTGAGGTCAGCGTAGTAGGAGTTTTCCACTTCTGCATCAAGATAATGATGGGAAAGTGTTTCAACAAAAGCTGCGAGGAGAACTTCAGCTTCTTTGCGGGCTTCAGGAAGTTGGGTGAAAAGGGAGATACTGTGGCGGGTGATTTTGGCTGAGGGGTTGAATGAAGCAAGCGTTGCGACATTCATAACAGCGATTTCAGCATCATCAAATAGTTTTGAGATGTCACTGCAGGGAGATTCAGGGAAGTTGGGGGGAAGAAGATGGTGGGCAGGCCATGCTGGAGCTGAGCCACTGACTGGGCCACCGCGGTGCGTAGTTTTGGGCAATGAGGAGAGGCCACCGCAGCTAAGGCGAGCTGGTGGTCACTTTGGAAGGGGGCTGTATTGGGTAGAGGAGCGAAATGGCGAGGGGTAGGGATTTCATCAAAGTCGGGAAGGAAAAATTCTGCCCGACCATAATCGCCATGGCAGAGAGGTTGACCTGTATGCTTACTAATGAGGATATTACCTGATTCGTCAGTTTCAGCCAATAGATCCCATGGATTTTGGTTCACTGGAATAGTGGCATATAAATTTGAGTGGGTAGGATTGGGCGAATGGGCAGCTGCTTGGGTGTGAATGTTGGTCCAAGCATTGCTCTGATTGGCTGGCTTAGATTTAGGTGGGAGAGTGAGGATGGAGGTTTTGGGTGGGGCTGATTTTCCATGTGGGCCCACTGAACGAGATTGGAGGGTGGGAGGGGGCAGCAAAGTGCCCCATACTGAACCTCCAGAGGGGGGCTCAGAAGTTGCATCAGCGGATTTGGCCTTAGGGCACGCTCTTTTTGCATGGTCGATGCCAGAGCAGAGGGAACAAATCTGCCTACCATTATCGACCCGAGCCCAAAAGAAATGATCTGGCGCTGCAGCCACACTAGCGCGGGGTGGGATTTGTTGGGCTATGATAGGGTGGTGTGGTATGATGGTGGCTGTTGCACGAGGAGCAGCAAGGCGTTCTGCACCAGATGGAATGGCAAAGATGAGGTTGGGCTGAGTGCCATAAGCCATGAGCCCCGCGACCAACTGGTCATACAAAACCTGGGGTGGAAGGTGGGATGGGAGATTTGCAAAGGATACCACTAGCGTGGTGTCTGAAGGGAGGCGAGTACGGGTTGTGGGAATGGGGGTTTTTTTATAAATTAGAGGAGTTTGTGCTGCCGCTTCAGCATCCTCCTCAGATTGGAACCCAACGTCAAAGTAGCCCTTAAAAGGGCGGAAGTCTATAAAGCCAGCTGGCGCAAAGGCTGTAGTGGCTAGGTCAATAATTGCCTTATCAGCATATGGGAACAAACGCCCATAGTCCACTCTGAGGCAATAGCGGATAGCAGAGCGAGGGAGGGCGAGAGGATGGGGGCAAGAAGGGTGGACGCGCGCCAGGTGGAGCGCTAAGTCCCGTGGGGGGACAAAACGGTTGGAAGCAGTGGGCGGGCTGTTTGAACCCGTCCAAACGCGCTTGCCTGCAGGGCGGAAAACGCTAGGTGGGGGTGCACTGCTACCCCACACTGGGGTGGCAGGCGGCAGAGCCAAGGACATCAAAGAATAGGTTTTTGGGCAGATGGCTGTAGATAAATAAACTTGAATTTAAAATCGCTCAAAAGTGACTTTGAGCGGTTAAAGAGAGTTTTTAAGGAAGGAGAAACTGACCAACAAAAAACCAATTACATCCTTCCTTGCTTGAGTCGCCTAGCTCAAGAAATAAAGGTTTCCACCATGATTAACCTTAGAATCTGATCGGAGGTTAAAAAAGTGTTTATTTATAAATTTGGCTCCCAACAGAGTTTAGAATGACAAAAACAGGCCTTTATATGCCTTATTTTGCAAGAGAATGAATCGATTACTTCTTTTGTGGAGCAGTTCTATAGGGGCCTTTCAACCCCTGCTGCTTGCCAAAATGCTACCACTTGATGATGCCATTTCTTCCATTATTAGTGGGTTAACGTCTCACCCTTCTATAGCTCATCATCTTATCTCTGTAAAGCGCCACCTCCAGACTATCTGAGATATTAAGAAGCCTGCTGGAGGTTGCAGATATGCATAACTCTGAAGCTCATTCAGCTATTGGGTCACTTCCCCAGGTGTTGAATATTGAAAATTGTTCAATGGAAGCCCCACCAAAGGAGGCTATGATGATCCCTATGGGTCCCTCTTCGCCAGTTACTACTCTGAGACCAGAACCTGCAGTGCAACTAAAACATAACTTTCCTCCGCCCAGCATACTTGAGATTCTCAAGCCAGTAAGTCAGGGTACCCCCGCTTCACTGGGGTCGCGCTTGCTACCCCTATCTTGTCACCAAGATCATCTATTATCAGACAATGAGCCACTACCAGTAACCGCAATGCCAGATTCTAAGTGTAAATCCCCATCTGGGGTAACAATCATCTCCCCCAATAATGGGCTAAGGGACCATGCCACAAAAGCTAAAATGTCTGTTTCCCCAAAGCTCACAGTCACTGATTGACATAAAACTGGGGTCACTAAAGCATCCACTTCTAATACGCTATCTTCCTCAGACACCTATAATCTAAAAAAGTGGCCATGGGGCGGTCAAAACCCACCTAAATTAAAGTTCAAAAACAACATTGAAACAAATACCGCGCCTCCCTCAAAAAGGATTGGGTTTAGGAGCAGCCTTGAGTCACTCTGATGTTTATTAAAAACCCCTCAAATGATGAATCTGAAGGGGGTTTTGAAAATATAGGACATTGTGTTTAGGAGCCCCAGGTGAAGTGGAGGTACCCAACTGATTAAACCCATAAAGAGTGGATACAGCTAGGATACCCCGCAGAACTTATCTGTATCAGGTGCTGAAAGGCCTGCAAGTTATTGATACCACCAGCGATGCTGGCCAGCTCATTGCCACAATGCTCTGATCCACTCAGAGTGTGTATACACTGCAGTCTATCTGGGATAACTTCCTTGAAACTGCCAAATGCCTTGCTTCTACTTTCCAGCTGAAGGAGGTCCTCGCTCTTTCCCCCAACTTGGGTGGAGCCTCAATAAAAGTGGAGGTTGTCAACGGAGTACAAGTTGTAGCTATCCTTGACACCAGATCTCCTGTGAATATTGTCTCATCCAAGCTTATAAAAAATATGGCCCCTGACCTCGACTATACTCAGGAGTTTGGTACTGCTGATCTAGCCAACACTTGTGCTATTGGGGCGTATTCATCTTTACCCATTCGATTTGGGAAACTCACCCTCTCAGCCCCTGCGATGGCCTTAGCCCCCAATACATATGACATGCTCATTGATACCCAGTTTATACTTGAGTATGATGGGATTATCAATATGAAGCAGATCTATCTCTCCCTGCTTAACTACGTAGTTCAACTGATTCTAGACAACAATGAGATTGATAAAAAGAAATACGCTTGCACCATTGAATATCCTTTCTCCACCCTATCCTTACACTATACCATGGAGGGGCGGAATACTAAGATGAAAACTGAATCAGTGTACGCTCAAGAGGGAATTCCATATTATACAGCTGATGAAGTGTTTATTGAAGCGGGTGAACAAAGGGTGATTGACCCCATGATTTCCTGAAAATCCCCCACAACTGCCTTTTACACATAACAAGCATTGATGGTATCAGTCCTTTGGAACCTCGAGTATTACCAGATATTCTAGATCCAACCTATCAACGCCCTATTTGTATATTGTTGGGAAATCTTGCCAATAAATATATGGTCGTAAAGAAGCATCAGGAGATTGGAAAGGTCTGTTGATCTTAATTAAAGAGATTAACTAAGTTTATTGAATTAAATCTATGTCAGAAATGGGCCTGCCTGATGACAAATCATTATATACATTGCTGACGTTCATATCTCCGCTGATCTAACCACTGAAGAGCTTAAAAAATTTAATAGCTTATTGGTGTCCTACAAGGAATATTTTCTAAAAATGAGACGGAATATGGCCATATGAAGGGTTGGAGTCATACCATCGATGTTGGGGATGCTAGTCCCATCCAATCCAAACTTTATTGTAAAACCAAAGTTGAGGAACAACAGAGGAGGACAGAGCTCAAGCAGATATTAAGGCGCTGACTTATTGGTACCTTCACAAAGTCCATTGTAATCACCTCTCCTCCTTATAAATAAGAAAAATGGTGGCCATCAGTTGTGATGGACTACCGCCGGCTAAACAACCACACAAAGAAAGATAGCTATCTCATCCCTCACATTGATGACACTTTAGCACAGCCCTCAGAATCTAAGTTATTTTTGGCCATGGACTTAGCCAGTGGCTATTGGCAGATTGACCAGTCTCCTCGAGGTCAGGAGAAATGCGCTCTGATTTGCATTGAGGGCTTATTCCAGCCCACCCAATTACCTTAAGGATTGTGAAACGCTCCTGCAACTTTTCAGTGAGCCATGGATCACATCTTGCAGGAACTTAATTTAAGTTGCGTCATCGTTTATCTTGATGACATTAATGTGTTTTCAAAAACCTTTAATGATCATCCTAATCACTTAGAAGAAGTCTTCCAACGCTTACATCAGTCCAACCTTAAATAAAAGCCCTCCATGTGCTTTTTGCCCAGAAGTAGTTAGATTTACTTGGACACGCCATCTCCCAGGAGGATTCACTCTCTAAAAGACAAGGTTGAGGCGAAATTAAAAATGCCTGCCCACCAAAATCATGCATGATATCCAGGTATTCTTGGGTATGATAGGGTTTTACCACCAATTTATTCTTAAGTTTACCCAACTAAGTGAGCCTCTTATATGGCTATTGGCGAAGAATGTCCCTTTTCATTGGGGAGATGAACAAAATTTTGCATTTGAGACGCTAAAGCAGTTGTTACAAAAGCGCCCTATCCTGCGCCACCCTTGATTACAACAAAACCATTCCTTATGTTTACTGATGCCTCTGACCAAGCTGTTGGAGCTTTTCTGGCTCAAATAGATAATAATGGTGTGGATCATCCCGTCTCCTATTTCAGCAAGACGTTGTCAAAGGCTGAACTAAATTTCAGTGTCACTAAAAAGAGTGCCTTGCGATCCTGATGGCTGTAAAATATTAACGCCCTTTTCTATATGAAACTTCCTTCACTGTAGTCACGGACCATGCCTCCCTGAAGTAGTTACAAAATATGAAGGATCCCACCAGACGGTTGGCTCGCTGGGCTTTAAAGCTTTAGAACAATAAATAAAGATTGAGCACTGAGCTGGAACCCATCATATAAACATTAATGGCTTAACTCGGCTGCCTATCCTTCATCTGGATAATAGTGAAGCTAAGAGGCTGCATGACCTCCTTATGACACTTGACGCCTGGGAAAATGAGGATGAACCCATCTGGGAGCTAAAGAGGGTAAGCTGGGACCTTCACGCGGCGCAACCAATGAAAGATCATGGAAACATGAGGGAGTAGCTAACACCAGAACCCAGAGAGGCGCCCTGGAAAGGTTCGGTAGTGGCCTGGATGGGGAGTGGGATGGAAGCTAATGATTGTAACCCAACCTGTTTTTGCGGGTGCTTCCTCTCTCCTTTGGGGGGGGAATATGGGCAGGAAGGGGGAGGCAAGAGTCGGGCATATCATCTGTCACATTACTTTCCTATGAGGTGGGGCGCTGCAAAAGCAGGTCTCAGCGACAAGGGTGGGGCAATCCTGATTGGCTGATCTTTGGCTCACCTGTCTACAATAATCACCGCGGTTTTCTAGGTTGTCCTGAA